>PVIC010058880.1:0-10267 GCA_004025085.1 Thryonomys swinderianus | reverse complement strand
CATTCCTATCCTCATTTTGGTCTTCCACGTACCCACCAGAATTAACTATTGAGCTCTGCTTACAGCATTGTAGGGCTTTTATGGCCTGCAGCTTCATACCATTGCAAATTCCTCCTGCATACTAATCCCAAAGTCTTCTGATCCCCATGGTTAGGGATAGTCACAGTGATGACATCACTTCACAGATATGAGCTGTCTATATTATCCACCTTTCCCATTGCTGGAATGAAATACTTGCTCCTTGCAGTTTAAAGGAGAGGTTTAATTCAGCTCACAGTTCCAGAGGTTTCAGTCTACATTCAGCAGGCTCCAAAGCACAAACTTCATGGCAGAAAGGCTTAATAGGAAAGCTGTTCAACTCATGGTCGCTGAAAAGCAGAGTGTGTTAGAGGCAGAGCAGATGGGGTCAGGGGCCAGATATGATCCCAAAGATCACATTCTCATGAGCCACTTCCTGCAGCTAGGCTTTCCCTCCTAATGGTTCATCTGGCTATGAACTCATCACTAGTTCAATGCTTTCATGAGATTAGGCCCTCACAATCCAACCATTCTCTGGCAGTCTTTTACTTATTTATTTTTGTCTTCTTACTTTCTTTTATTATTAGTCTTTGCATCAAGAAACGTACCAATGATAGCAGGTTTCTTTTTAAAGCTTAGTATTAAATATTGACTCTTTCTCCATTTTAATTTTACATTACTCTGTCAAGGGGAAAAAAATTAAAACTCAAGTTGTCTGAATCCTGGACACATTTCCAGGGTTAGTTGGACTATGCAAAACTCGATGGCTTTGTGCTCATTTCAGCACCACGTGTACTAAAAATTGATGGCTTGCCAGGCGTGGTGGCTCATGTCTGTCATCCCAGCACTCGGGAGGCAGAGACAGGAGGATTGCTGAGTTCGAGGCTTGCCTGGGCACCATAGTGAGCTCAGGGCCAGCCTGAACTACAAAGCGAGACCCTGTCTCAAAAAAAAAAAAAAAGTTGATGGCTTTATTCTTCCTGCTGTATAAAACAGATGTAGACCCTAGAAAGATGAGACCAGGAAGGAGGGCCTGGGCGATCTGTGGCCATGTAACAGGCAGTCTTTGTCCTTCAGCCACTCAGGGAGCACATCGTATGGGTTACCCTCTAACACCCTTCCCAGACCTCATACATGAGCTCCTCCATCTTCTCCATGGCATGGTGGGCATGCAGGAAGAGTCCCGTCCCCACACCTCCTCCTCCTCTCCTAAGACACCAGGCATGTTTGCTTATCTTGGACCTTGGTTGAGTTGGCTCACTTGTCTTTCTCTTCTAACAGAGATCCCAGTTTAGCCAGCTCCACCATGCCAGTTTCCCCGTCACTGGCAGCAGTCTCAGGGCCCTGTGCCACCACTGATTCTTTGTGGGAAGACATCGAGCTGGTACCTCAGTACCTTGCAGCTTCAGGTTGGGGTCTCTCAAGCCCCACAGATCTCCCCCTGATGGCAGACAAGCTGAGGGGCAGGTGGTACTGGGGGCTGCAATCCCCGCAGCTATATCCCCTGGCTCTGGCAGCGGCCAGAGGCCCAGCGACCCAGATGCTGAGCACCCTACCCACCCCAGAGGAGGCACACAACAGCTAGTCACCACCGCAGTGTCACCTCTGTGGTGCCTCGTCGGCCTCCAATCTCTTCCAGGACTCTTTTAACAGTCAAGTTCACAATCAAGATTAACTGACACACACTTATGAATATATCAGTGACCATTTCTGCATTCCTTATATATCACCCCTGTACAATATCACCTGTAAGAGCTACATTTTGTTCTGTCATACATGATAGATCCTTGCAATTTTTTTAACTGAGTTCTTTATTGGTACATTTTATATACAGTTCACAATCACATTCAACATTAGGGAATTTGTACATGACAGAAGTCAATTCTCATTTTTACCCCTATCCCTACCCACCCACACCCCCCACACACCCCTTATATACATGCTATTTCTTTTTCTTTCTGAAACATATTTATTCTTTCCCCTCATTATGTAATGTCATGAAAAAGTGCAGCATTCTGAAAAGAAGGTTCTGGCAGAGGAACCTAGAGAGAGAGTCTTTCAGAGCCACTGTGACGGCCTGTGCCCAGTGTGACCTCAGGCTCCCCTTCCAGTGCCCATGGGAGGCTCCACAGGTGACTCTAGAAGTGAAAACAGGTTCTGGGCCTGGGAAGCAGAGCATCAGGGGCATGTGATAAGGTGTGTGCAGGTGAGAGCACGGGAGGGAAGCCAGGAATCAGCCTGGCAGTTCACTGGGGCCTGGCAGACTGGCAAGCCTTCACAGAAAGGAAAGGAGGCTTCAGAGAGGAATAGTGGGGCCATGGGGGTCAGAAGGCGCTGGGCAGCCTGAACAAGGATGAGCTGCATCTTGACCTCCTTCTACTCTTTTTAAGTCATTTATAATTTGCCATTTGTTCTATTCAAATAAGAAATTGTCTTCCTTACTTTCTTTTCCACATGGTCACTGAGTTCTTGTCTTTTCTCTTAATTCCTGAGGAGAAGAAAAAAAAAAACAGCCTAAAGAAATTCCTGCCCTGGCCAAGTTGACTCAGCATCACTTTAATCTGATTTCAAATCCTTGGAAAGGATCTTCAGCAACTTCATACTTGTTTCACTAGTAACTTCAACTTTTTTTTTTTAGACAGGGTCTCACTTTGTAGTTCAGGCTGGCTCTGAGCTCACTATGTAGTCCAGGCAAGCCTTGAACTCAGCAATCCTCCTGTCTCTGCCTCCCAAGTGCTGGGATTACAGGCATGAGCCACCACGCCTGGCAGTAACTTCAACTTTTGTCAACTGCTACTGATAAGCCCTCCCCTTCACACACACGCACACACACACACACACACACCTTTTCTCAGATTCTTTCCTCTACACCCCAGCTGTCTGTGGCCTGGCTCCTTCCTCTGAGGCCCACAGTCCCCGTACTACACATAGGGGCACCAACTACATTGCTACACTCTAAACTTTGTTGTCTGTAAAACAGAGATCTTGTTTCTCCACTTCATGTACCTGGCTCATGAGAAAGTTGTGTTAAATGGGTGCAAACTTAGAAAATAAAAGCAAAAGAAATTAAGAAGGATTCTGCAGATGTCATATTTTCTTGGGTCCAGACCAAAGAGACCTCAGCTCTGGGTAACTTTATTATGTAATCACGCCAGCAGTTTTTCACAGCACTTTCCATTCAGTGGCCTCTGTGTCCTTGGTGTACCACATAAAACCACCATTTTATTACCACTTTCTCCCACGCCAAAGCCTTGTGGCACATCTCAATGAGCAATTCTTGATATTGGCAAAGATCTAAAGTACTTGTTACTGCTTTCTCATTCAATGAATATTTATTAAGCAGCTATTATGTTCAGGAACAATCTCTTTTGGCAGTCCCCTTGAGACCCACTGCAAGGACAAATAAAGGCGCTATTATAAATGTACACCCAGATACTGAATAATAATAAGACAGGGTGCATTCAGTTTTACTTCTGCAACTCATGCTTTCAAAATTATTCCATCCTGTACCAGCTTTCCCTGTACTTCTTGGACTTTCATAACTTGGGCTGTCAGCATGGTATAAGCCATTTACAAACAGCTTTTTGAAAAGTCTATTACAGTTTAGGAAAACTTTGTTCTTTCTGATACCTCCTATACCTAATGAGAAGTTACTAAAATACCTGAGGAGGAAAACAGAAGACCTTGTACTTTAAAAAAAAAAAAAAAAGTGTGGATAGTCACTGCTTCCAAATGGCCAAATGAGGAAGGTGTGTGTTGGGGTGGCGACATTCCTATACTGGCCAGAGTGGGTGTTTCACTTTATAATTATTTATTCACTTCATAATTATTTATCATACTTTATTTATATGTTTATGCATTTCTTGCATGTTACATTTTATGGTTAAAAAACATGAAAAGTAAAAGGAAATTAACAAATATTTTGAGTGGGTACAAGGTTTCTTTAGAGTGATGAAAATGTTCTGAAATGATGTAGTGGTGATGGTTGCATAGATCTGTGATGGACTAAATAGCTCTAAGGCTTTTTTTGTTGTTGTTTTGCGGAGCCAGGGATTGAACCTGGGTCCTTGCCCTTCCTAGGCAGCCACGGTACCACTGAGCTAAAGGACGTCTCTCTTGATGTCTCTCTTTTCCTATCTGCTGAATTTCCTTGTCCTTATTGTAAAAGATCTTTATAGTCTTTCAGAGACAGTCACCAAGCCATATATTTTTCTTGTGGGATTGATTATCAGTTTAAAGAGTTCATGGCATATGTCAGGGTCAGACAAGGAGAAAAAAATGTCCTTATGATGACTTCCTCTTTCTTACTATTGTCCTGATGAGCACCCACTGGCCCAAACAACTTGTTTTGAAACTCAAAGATAAGGACTTAGTATATTTTCCCACATTAGGATTTGCTCTTTTCAATTGATGTATTAGTGTTAGAAGTTTATTCATATCCACACATTCCACAAATATTCACCATGTTGATAAATACCTGGGCTCAGGGCTGGATACTGCAAATGATATATCATGTGTCAGAACATTATACTGCCACGTGGGAGAGAAGTCTGTGGGGAGAAAACAGAACAGTTCATTAAGTGTGCTGATGCAGGACATGGACTCTCTTGAGAGAGAGATCACCAGGAAAGATCATTCAAGAGAGTAGGAATGACATGTCCAAGATTTAGATTTGGTTATTTAAAACCATATTCTACCTTTGAACCCTTATGTAACATGGATACAGGGAGGTAATTAACTACTATTCATTCACCTGAAAAAAACTTTTATGTGGGCCAGAGGGTTAGCTCAGTGGTTCTGGCGCCTGCCTCGCAAGCGCAAGGTCCTGAGTTCGATCCCCAGTAACCACATATAATGATGGGCATGGAGACACGCCCACCAACAATCAACACCGCATACTACAATGCCGGACATGGTGGCTCATGCCTGTAATCCCAGCACTCAGGAGGTAGAGATAGGAGGATTGCTGAGTTTGCGGCGGCTTGCCTGGGCACCATAGTAGCTCAGGGCCAGCCTGAACTACAAAAGTGAGACCCTGTCTCAAAAAGCAAAAAAAAAAAAAAAAAAAAAAAACTTTTATGTGCCAAGAACTTGCTGGAAACATTGAAGTCTTTGAAAATTTGCAGCTAGAGGAAGAATTAACTAAGTTGTAAAGTAACTATCTATCCTTATGGTATGAGCTATGCTCCAAGGAGAAGCAGTTTGTTAGACTTGAGGAAAAGAGAATCATTTCTTCAACTAGAAGTAAACACATGACAATCCCAAGAACTGCTTGCTTACTACTCTTACAAAAATAAGCTGTAGAGGTGAGAAAAGGATGGGCCTTGTCCATAAGGGATCCCAGAAGCTTCGGGTAACCCCCTCCCCAACTCCCATGCCATCATCTCCCTAAGTGTTTGCCTCTACTTCCTAAAAACAAGAACCTCATCACACTAATTAGCAGCCTGCCTTTCTGGCTGCCAGAAATGTGTTCAATATAAATACCCTTCCTCATCATACATATAATAAAAGTTATATGAAATTCATGCATTATAAAAATGTTACACAGAGGGCTGGGGATTTAGTTCAGTGGTTCCAGCACCTGCCTAGGAAGCACAAGGTCCCCAGTAACCACATACAACAATACTGGACATGATGACTCATGCCCACTGCCAATCAGTACTACATCCCACAAATGCCGGGCATAGTGGCTCACGCCTATAATCCCAGCACTCAGGAGGCAGAGGCAGGAAGATTGCTGAGTTTGAGGTTTGCCTAGGGTACATAGTGAGCTCAGGGCCAGCCAGAACTACAAAGCAAGACCCTGTCTCAAAAAACAAAACATGCTGCACAGAAAGCATAGGTTTAATCCTGGAATTATTTTTCACACATGTACATATGCACACATGTATGCACCTATTATCTGTATGGACATAAATTTATTTTTACAGCAGTTTCATACTAACTATACTACTCCATTTTTTGGTTTTTTTAATTAATTGATTTTATTGGTACATTTTATATACACATTATGATCACAATCGACATTGAAAATGTGTGCCAGTATATGACACTTCTCATTTTTTCACATTCCCCTTCCCACCCTACAATCCCCCACCCCATATATATGTAAGCTTTGTTTCC
This sequence comes from Thryonomys swinderianus, assembly GCA_004025085.1. Taxonomy (NCBI): domain Eukaryota; kingdom Metazoa; phylum Chordata; class Mammalia; order Rodentia; family Thryonomyidae; genus Thryonomys; species Thryonomys swinderianus. The sequence goes on along the minus strand of PVIC010058880.1, from coordinate 4,126 downwards.
ATTTTTATACCATCACATTTTTCCCCATGTTATATACCCCTACTCCTTTTACCACTTGAATATTTTCTGTTTCACAGAATCTATCATACACTCTAGAACTCATTTATATGTTCAGTTTCTCATACCAGAGAAAAGATACAGTATTTACACATCTGCAACCTATTTATTTCATTTATGAGGATGTCCTCAAGATACATCCATTTGAGTATAAATGACTCAAACTTATCATTCTTTATCACAGAGTAATACTCTTTTTTTTTTTTGAGACAGGGTCTCGCTTTGTAGTTCAGGCTGGCTCTGAGCTCACTATGTAGTCCAGGCAAGCCTCAAACTCAGCAATCCTCCTGTCTCTGCTTCCCGAGTGCTGGGATTACAGGCATGAGCCACCACGCCGGGCACTGTGGTATGTGGTGCTGATTTCTGGTTGATTGCTGATGGGCATGAGTCACCACGCCCAGCATTGTATGTGGTTACCGGGGATCAGACTCAGGACCTTGCCCTTGCGAGGCAGGCGCCGGAACCACTGAGCTAACCCTCCAGCCTAATACTCTCTTTTTTATAAAAGAACCATATCTTCTTCATCCAAACTCCAGCTGATGGGCATTTGAGTTGTTTCCAAGATTTAGCTATCACAAACTAAGCTGCTATGAACATGGGTGCACAAACGTCGCTGTGTTATGAATCTTTTAATTAACTATGTAGCTCAGGGTCTTTTGTCTCTGCTCCCCAGAGAAGCACTAATCAGGCCCAAAATCAGCTTCTTTTCTAAGGCTTAGTTTGTATTTTTTCTGTCTATATATTAATTAACACATCCTGTGCTGCCATGGGTCACAGGAGACTAGAACTTAACTGCAGAGGTTCTAGTAACATCCCTTCTCCCTGCACTCTACAGAAAACAAAACCAATAAGATAGAGATATATGAAGGAAAATTATAAAAATGGCTCATGCAATTACAGAGGCTGAGAAGTCCCACAATAGGCAGACTGCAAACCAGATTTCCTTCAATTCCAGCCATGTGACAGAATCAAAGTCCTCAGGCAAACTAATGATGTAACCGTCACTCTGAAAACAAAGTTCTAAGAACTGGCAGAGAGCCACAAATGCAAGTCCTGGAATCCAAAACTTTGTTCTCCTGACCTCTAAAAAGAAGAATGTGTCAACTATATGAGAAAATCGCCTGGGCATTGATTGGATGGCGCCTGCCCACAAAGAGGCCAGTTCTTCCCTGTTCACTCCACCAACTCACACCAATGTCCTTTGAAAACACCTCCACAGATACACCCAGGAATAATCTTACCTCTTAAATATTCCTTAATCTATCAAATTGATGCTAAATTTAACTATCATGCATATGTCATCAACTATTTGTGGGATAAACACATGAGTTAAAGAAGGACTGGAGCAGCTGTAACTATCCAGAACATATCACTTGTAGTTAAAAAAAAATTGAGAGGGGCCGGAGGGTTAGCTCAGTGGTTCCGGCACCTGCCTTACAAGCACTAGGTCCTGAGTTCGATCCCCGGTAACCACATACAATGCTGGGCGTGGAGACTCACGCCCACCAGCAATCAACCAGCAATCAGCACCACATACCACAGTGCCGGGCGTGGTGGCTCACGCCTGTAATCCCAGCACTCGGGAGGCAGAGACAGGAGGATTGCTGAGTTCGAGGCTTGCCTGGACTACATAGTGAGCTCAGAGCCAGCCTGAACTACAAAGCAAGACCCTGTCTCAAAAAGGAAAAAAAAAAATTTAGAACACCAAACCAGGCATGGCACCTTATGGCTACAATCCCAGCACTAGGAAGGCTGAGGCAGGAGGATCACTGTGAGTTCAAGGCCAGGCTGGACTACATAGCAAGACTCTGTGTCAAAAAGAAAAAAAAGGGGCCAGAGATTTAGCTCAGTGGTTTCAGCACCTGCCTAGCAGACACAAGGTCCCTGGTTCCATCCTTGGTAACCACATACAATACCAGGAGTGGTGACTCATGCCCACCAGCAATCAGTACGACGTACCACAGTGCCGGGCATGGTGGCTCATACCTGTAACCCCAGCACTTGGGAGGCAGAGACAGGACAAGTACTGAGTTCGAAGCTTGCCTGGGCTACATAGTGAGCTCAAAGCCAGCCTGAACTACATAGTGAGACCCTGTCTCAGAAAAATAGACTAGAAATAGAAGTCCAAGGGGGATCCATTAAGCAGGTGTTTACACCTTCAAGGAATTTGGGAGGATAGATTTGGGGCTGTTAGATATACCCAAAAGACTAGATGCCACAGCTACACAGTGTAAAGCTTGAAGGAGAAAAGGGTTTAGCCCCTATGTAAACAAGGTCACGATGGAAAACTAAAAGACTGACAATACTTTCTCAGAGGCCTTTGAAATATCAACTTCTATGCCAGAGTACTTGTGTGTGGGTTTTTTTGTTTTGTTTTGTTTTTCTTTTTGTGGTACTGGGGATTGAACTCAGGCCCTTGTGCTTCCAAGGTAGGCGCAGCACCACTTGAACTAAATCCCCAGCCCTGCCAGAGGACATGTATGGAATCACATTCTTATATTGGGAAGTGTTGATCTATGGACTATGTGTGGTGAACACTCTCTGTTTTTCCTCATTTAATCTTCACACCAACCCCTCATAGAGAAACAACATTAAACTCTTGGACTATGGGAGCCAGGCTGTCCAATTCCCCATTCAGTATCACTCCGACTTAGTACTGTATAAATGTCCTTGATCAAATTGTTCATGGCTATTTCCCCACCTGTAATGCAGGGAAAATGTTAGTTCCTACTACATAGAGGAATAAATACTTCAACTTAAACAGTATTCACTACCAGGGCAATTGTCCTATAATTGTTAACTATTATTATTCCCTGTTTCCTGATAAGAGAACTAATATAGAATAAATCAAGTGCAACATCTTGGCCCATTCAGGCTGCTATAACAAAATACCATGAATAAGATGGCCTATAAACAACAAAATTTATCACAGTTTTGGAACTAGGGAGTCTAAGGCCATATTGCCAGCAGATTCAGTGTCTGGATAGTGCCTTTTGGCTGCGTTCTCCTATAACGGAAGGGAAAGGAAGCTCTCCGAGGCCCCAGAAGGCCCTTTATCACATTCATAAAGTTAGAGACTTTGTGAGCTAATCGCTTCCCAAGCACTCTACCTCCTGACACTATCACCTTAGTGATTAGGCTTCATCGTAGGAATTTTGGAGAGACAAACACTCTCAGCATCATATACATCGCAGTAGTGAAACTGAGGTTAGACCTGAATAAATGCTCTCCATTCTGTGCCTTTACCTTCTCATCATCTACTTCCAGAACTGTGCCTAACCAGTCAGTGAACTGACTTAGTAATCACATACCCTTGACAACATCACACACCTAATCCCAGCATCACATCTACCAAAGTCCCACTTATGACTACCTATGACTTTGGGAGGACATAGAGAACAAGCCATAACAATGCTACACTGTGAAAATGCATAATTAACACTGTTGAGGAAAAGGCCATGGATTGTAGGGTTGGTGTATGAAAATTGACAATATCTTTTTGCTCTCCCATCCACCCAATTCTGAAATTTTTGTCCTTCATAGAATGCCCTTTACTTTTCTTAGCAAAGTGCAAAACAAGTTATCTCGAAACATTTATCCCATTCCCTCCACTACAGTGGTGTTGTAAATTATAACAGTTTAGAATGGTTTTAAATTTAGGCCGTTGCAGGTCTTGGAAACTATATTGGCTTTTCAAAGGATGTTTTCTCAAGTCATCTTTATGGTATCAAAGCATGTATAACTTTTCCCTCCTCACTTAAAACCCACAATCAAAAACAAAAAAGGGGCACTATTGAGATGAAACACACATACATAAACCCCATAATCAGAGGTGACTAAAGCTGGGACTCAGGGGAGCCATGAGTCTTGTCGTCCTTTTTGTCATCATCCTGAGGGGAGGAATACCATGTCAGCCTTTCTTCCTAGAAGGATATGACACTTGACGTTAGCTTTCTTGGCAGGGAACAGGTCAGCCTCATCAGAGTTCTTCCATTTCAGTGAAGAAAAATCCAAAACCCAAGCAAACATTTTCTGACTCCTTTCTTCCTCTTCTTCCTTTACTTCTTCT
>PVIC010058879.1:0-10260 GCA_004025085.1 Thryonomys swinderianus | reverse complement strand
AGGCTGGCCCTGAGCTCACTGTGTAGCCCAGACAAGCCTCGAACTCAGCAATCCTCCTGCCTCTGCCTCCCGAGTGCTGGGATTACAGGCGTGAGCCACCACGCCCGGCTATGCTAAAAATATGTATCTGTTGGCTGGAAATCTAGTTCTGTGGTAGAATACTGGCCTAGCAATGCCCTGGGTTTCATCTCCGCTAAAGAGAAAAAAAAAAGTATTTTTATTCAAAAGTGACTTCTCCTGCCCAGTTAAGGCTTTAGCTGGCCTGGCCAATCTTGGGCCTAAGGCCTCAGTCTGGGGAGTCAGGAGTAGGCTTTTGATTGGGCGCATCCGCCGGTACTTTTGCAAAGCCAATTATGATTGGCGGAGGAAGACAGAGGGCCCGCCCTAGTCCACAGTCCGTGTTTGGTCTGTACCATTTTTTTTTTTTCATTCATTTGTCCTGGACGTACACGTGGGGCATTCCGGGTCAGAGACAGATTCCTGTTCATTACCTTAAAGTGAGTACTGTCCCAAACATCTGGGCCGGCTCTCTCGGGGCCCGGGCCTTCGTGCTGGGGAATGTTGTCCTGGACACTCCATAGATGAAGGACAAGGGCTCTTTCCCTGCTTGGACCATGAAAGGAGGCAGCCACCCCTCCCTTTCTGAAGGGTGCTCCTGGACCCGAGAGCCGGAAACCTGACCCTGGTGCGCGAGGGTGTAAACGGAATCAGGCGCTGGACGGTGTCCCCAAGTCCCCTGTTACCTCAGGGACCCTGCAAACACCTAGGGAGACATCTCCCGGTGGAGGGCCGGCATCTCCTGGGGGACCGCGGGAACCTCAGCCCAGCTGCAGCCTTTTGTTCCTCTCCCACAGGTAAGAAGAGTTTATGGCTTATCCTTTCAGATGAAAGCGATTAACTTGAAAAATGGCTGCAGATCTCATTGGCGAGGTGTGCAAAGACTTGGTCCCCCTCCAAGTTCCTGAAGCCAAAAGTGCTCAGACCCTTAAAAACTGAAGGTGGGGGGACTCAAAGGGTTTCCAGATGGGTCCAGAAGACTAATTCAGACCATGCTGAAAGCTTCGTGTGTGTGTGTGTGTGTACGTCTAAAATAAACAACAAGCTTTAAAATCAGGTTGACTGCAGGCTGGGGAGGTGCTCAGGGGTCAAGAGCTTGCCTAGCATGTGTTTGACCTGGTTCAATCACCAGTGGCGGTCAAGCAAACAGACCCCATAAAATCAAATTCTCTCAGTTAGTGGAGGACAGCCTCAGCGTCAGTCATCTTGGCGAATCAGTGGCGAGCATCACCCACCAAGAGAGAAAATTACCAGGGAGAAGCATGAGGAAGTTTCTTCCAGAAAATAAAACTTTGCCTTCTCCCAGAATCAAAATTGACTTGCATGGATAGAACTGAGTGTGGAGGTGGGCCCTCTTTCTTATCTTCCTGGGAACCTTACACAATGACTACAGAGAAGAACAGGAGTCAATTTTGCAGTACTGAGGCTAGTACCCAGGGAGCACTGAACTATGTTTCCCACCCTTTTTATGTTTGTATTTTTTAAATTTTGAGACAGGGTTTCTCTAAGATGCATAGACTGACCTCAGATCTGACCCTCTTGCCTCAGCCTCCTCAGTAGTTGGGATGCTAGGTGTGTATCATCATGAGGACAGGAAGATTTCTTTTTTTTTTTTTTTTTGAGACAGGGCCTTGCTTTGTAGTTCAGGCTGTCAGGCTGGCTCTAAACTCACTCTGTAGCCCAAGAGAGCCTGAAACTCAGCAATCCTCCTGGCTCTGCTTCCCAAGTGTTGGGATTACATGTGTGAGTCACCACCCCCAGCACTGTGGTATGTGGTTACTGGGGATCGAATTTGGGACCTTGCACTGGCAAGGCAGACACCGGAACCACTGAGCCAAATCCCCAGCCCCAGTAGGAAGAAATTTTTAAAGGGTAGGAAAGATTAGAAACTTTGCATGCTTTAGATATGAACTATCTGTTGCAATCTGAAGTAATTCTTGCAGACATGAGTAATGACTCTGAAAACAATAAACTGAAATAGAGAATAAGGCTGTTGAGTCACAGAATTTCTCAGACTTGCTTAGAAGGGAATCTTAGGGCACCCATCCAATTTTAATGAGCAAGAATCTAAAAATACCCACATGGTGCAGGCCTCTAATCCTAGCACTTCTGGAGGCTGAAGCAGGAGGATAGAAAATTTGAGCCCAGCCTGGGCAATATAGTGACATCATTCCAAAATAAAACATACAAAAAGGACTGTGGTTATGGCTCAGTTGAAGGCCTTGGATTCAAGCTCTAGTACTTCGGAAAAAAATACACACACACACACACACACACACATATTTGGGGAGAGGGAGAGAGAGGTGCGATTGCTAATATGCAAACAGGGATAGTTCTCTTATTACCCTGTAAGTAAATGGTATTGATGCCACGTGGCACAACCAACAGGACTCAGAGTTGTTCTAATTAGTCACTTTTAATGTTTTTTTAAAAAGATTACTTAGCAGAAGATCCCTTATAGGTTTATTAGAGACACTTTTTTGAGACAGAGTCTCACTTTGTAGTTCAAGCTGCCCTTGAACTCGCTATGTAGCCTAGGCTGGCCTCAAACTCATGGCGATCCACTTGCCTTAGCCTCCTTAGGGCTGGGACTACAGGCACGAGCCACCACGCCTGGCCTACATTTCTTTAATGTTTTAGTTCATCACAAACTTTGGTTTCTGCTGAAAGCTTGCTTAAAAGTCATTAATGTTCCCTGTATCAGCAAGTGGCACATTTGTGGTAAACTTTTTTATCTTTTTTTTTTTGAGACAGGGTCTCACTTTGTAGTTCAGGCTGGCCCTGAGCTCACTATGTAGCCCAGGCAAGCCTCGAACTCAGCAATCCTCCTGTCTCTGCCTCCCGAGTGCTGGGATTACAGGCGTGAGCCACCACGCCCGGCTGTGGTAAACTTTTGTATGTTGCATTTAGATGAATGTTTTACTTCTGTTTCTCACCAAAATGCCACTGGAATGTTTGTGGATGATGTCGCCATCGCGCGCTCATTTCGTTGCTTGTTTGTTGTCTGATTTGTGGTGCTGGGGATGGAACCCGGGGCCTCAAGCTTACCAGGCACACAGTCTACCATGAGCAACATCCCCATCCCTTTTTATTTTAGTTTTTCAGACATGTTATGTTACCCAGGCCAAGCTCAAATCTGTGACCTCCAGCCTTTGAAGTGATGGGGATTATAAGCACGTGCCCACCACATATAACCAATTTAATTTTTGTACCTTTTGACAAAAGCAAAAATTTCTCACTTAAGTTTTTTCAAAAACTGCAAACAATGCTATTATTGCAAAGCTTTATCCTCAGGAAGACTCTAGAAAAAATAATTTTTTTATTGATCTATATATCGATTTAAGTGGTTAAATAGCCACAGAGCTGACAGGAGTGAAAAATAGGTGGAAAGCCATGCACATGCAATGAAGCACATTGTTTGAACAAAAGAAATGACTTCTAGCGAATTAATAATTCAATAATCTACTTCAGCATAGCTCTCCTTATTATTAACCAAATCCAAAATGAAATACCAGGGCCACGTGGGAGAGGCACAAAGCTCATAAAACAGAAGAGCCCGGACAACGGGGATGAGAAGTGACAGTTTCCAAGCCGAGGCTTTGTTGGCGTGACACCCGCTCACGGACGTGGCAGCTCCATTAATCAAGGGACTTGGAGATCAGCGGGGTGGGGGGGGGCAAGCCTGGGTAGCAGAGCATTCATTACAGGGAAAGTAATTCTTACAGAGAGCTACACGGGCCACACTTAATCAGCGCCCAAAGAGGTGACGGCTGTGACATCTCCGGACAGGCGGAATTTCTAGATGGAATTACAGGACCAAGCGGGGGGAGTTTGGCAAATAAGGCCATATTTACATTTCAAAGGCAGTGAAAGCAGAAAGTAATTTTTCATGTGAACCTAATATGTTTTAAAACAGGAGCTCTGAGATTCTTGGCAGGCCTCCTCCTGTCTGGATTTTTATTCTGAAGTTCAGGACTTTGCAATTAGCTGAAAGACCTTCTTGTGAAGGGTTTGGGTAATCTATTTATGCACTGTTAAAATTTTAAAAAGTTTCTTTTTCTTTAGTACTAGGAATCGAACCCAGGAACTTCATTCATACTGAGCTATATCCTCATCACAGTAAGCCCTCATCACTTTTATTTTTTTAAGATAAATTCTTACTAAATTGCCCAGCATGAGCTTAGACCTGAAATCCTCCTGTCTCAGCCTCCCAGAGTACTGGGATTGCTGGCGATTGCTACCATACTTGGCTGTTTCCTGAAAGTTTGTTTTCAAATCTGTAGGTTTGAAGTTCTTTTTGAATTTGTTAAATAAAATTGAGCTGAGGTGGTGGAACATATTGTCCTTTCTATAGCTATATTTGCCACAACAGTGTCCCACCTACTACAGGATGGAAAACTTACAAGGTGAGGCATGGATTGAAAGATCAGGCACAGGCCTGCCCTGGAGTCTGGAGTAAGAACTTCCTGCATTTCTCATGCATTGTTAGTGTCCGGAACACCGGGGCCCAGCGAGTCATCCTCCTCCAGGGCTGCCTCCAAAGCTGCTGTTGGATTCCAGTCCCAGCCATAGGGATGCTGGCTAATGAGCAGTTTATCCCTCTTTCAAGCAGTTGTGAGTCATGGATTTGCCAAGAAAAAAGCCATCTGGTGGTGATAGGTACTGACCGCCTCCGCCTTCCTGATGCTTCTGTGCAGACATTTTTGTTACTACAAGAACTCTTATTTTTGGTTTAGATAATGTGGCACCAAAGTGAAATGGTCTAGTTTCAACACCACACTCTGTGTTTCTGGGGCATGAGGATAAGTGTGAACCCAGCCTGGGTGATTTAGTCTCTTAGCAAGAACTTGTCTTTAAAATTACAAAATGAAAATCTGGGGGTGTAGCCCAGTACAGTGGGTCTGGGTACAATCCCCAGTACAGAAAAAAAATCTGTTTTGTCCATAAAGTGTCATGGAATGTAGGCCTGAGGACAGATTATAGCAGAGTCTCCATGGATTCTGCCTTCAGCAAATGGTCAATTTTAGTTTGTTTTGGGTTTTGTGTAGTCAGGGCTGGCACTGAACTCGCGGTGAACCACCTGCTTCGGGTTCCCAAGTGCTGGGATCGCAGGGGTGTGGCACCACAGCTAGCTGCAGTAAATGGTCAGGTTTTTTTTTCATTTAAATGATCAAATTTTTAAAACTATTTTTACCCAGTTATTTGAGTATTGCTGTGGCAACTAGAATGTACAACACAAATATAGGTAAATGAAAGTTTTGGGTCACATATTTTAAGTCAGAGCTGGGCTTGGTGGCACATGCCTGTGATCCCACCACTTAGTAGGCTGAGGCAGCACGATTGCCGCAAATCTGGTGACAGCCTGGGCTACATTACGAGTTCAAGACCAGCCTGTATTATATAGCAAGACCCTGTCTCTAAAAAAAAAAAAAAAAAAAAAAGATGTATGTTGCCAAGTTGTAATGAAACTTATACATGATCATGTGTAGACACCAGAGCATTTTTGTTGTTTTCTTCTCTCAAATGGTCATATGTGGTTTTTTGAGATTTTTAAAAATTATATTCAGTGAAGGTAAAGAAACTTGAAAATATATATTTACTTTTGATTAGATGCTTAATTTGTAGTTCTATTGATTCATTAGGTTCCAGTGACACGAGTTTCTTTGAAATCACCTGTCCCGGGCTGAGGACATAGCAACTGGGTTCAATCTCCACACTGGGTGGCGGTGGGGGGGGCATTTCCCAACGGAAATATTTAACTAAAGTGAATTGATTTAAAGAAGAGATGCACAGGAATTGTTTTGTTACCCAGTACTTCGCATTTAGCTACATTCCCAGCCCTTTTGATTCTGAGCCAAGTTCTCTACATTATCCAGGCTGGTCTCAAACTTGGGGTCCTTCTGCCTCAGTCTCCTGAGTAGCTAGCTGGGTTAAGAGGTGTGCACCACTGTGCCTAGCCTGTTTTAGGCGTCCCCATTATCTTCCTCAAACATGTTCTTAGATTAATTCCTTATTCCCTTACAAGGAGAAAATTCGGCTTCTGGGTTTAACATCGTATTTGCAGGTTTGGACTGCAAGGTTGAGGTGGCCTTTCCAACCTCGCTTCTTCTTTCTCCTCGAGGTTCTGCGCTGCTGACCACTAGGTGGTGCTGCTGGTCGCTAGGTAGACCCGCGTTATGCCCACCTAAGACTCCAGGAAAGAGTTGAGCGTAGGGACCAGAAGACAGGTTCCAGCACCTTCTCTCTGGAAATATAGAAATCCCAAGGGAAAAGTCACACTCTAGGCCTGGGGATTTAGCTCGGTGGCACCACGCCTGCCTTGCAAGCCCGAGGTTAGATCCCTGGTCCTCCTCCCCAGAAAAGGCACACCCTTTCAAAGATGCTTATTGGAGATGATTGTAACGTACTCTGGTCACTGAGAGGAACTTAGTCATCAGCTACATCAGTTTCTGCTGTGGTTGTTATTCTGGGGACCCAACCCTAGGGCCTCACTCATGCCACGTAAATGCTGTGCCACTGAACTACCTCCCAGCCCTTGTATCAGGGATATATTTATAGCTAGCAGGGGAAGTGCACACCCATCCAGCTCTGAATTATATGATGAGACCTTGTCTCCCCCCAAAACCCAAAACAATTAGAAATGTATTTATTTATTCATGTATTTGTTTTGTGAGACAGGGTCAAGGTAGCCTGGAACTTGGGCTCCTCCTGCCTTATCTTCCTGGTGCTTTAGGTGCCTACAGAGAAGACATCTGTGGGTTTATCTTGGAGGCCAAAGGCCACAGAGGTTCTCACAGGCTGAGGAAAGGGAGGAAGAGCATTCCAGGCCGACAGCACCGTGGGGAGCCTGGGCCAATGGCGCGCGTGCAGGAGAGCAGTGCTGTGGCCGGGACCAAAGGGCGCGGGCCTGGCTGGGGCCCCGCCAGGCTTCCTGGAGGTGCTCTGCTCAGGCACCTGCACTTTACCCCGAAGGCTGCGGCCGGCCTGGGCAGGACGATGGCCCGGTGGAGAGCCTGGACGGAATGGTTGTTCAGACAGAGCAGCCCGGCAGCCTCGCGGGACAAGGACATGTCTGGACTGGAGGCTTGGGTCCCATTGTGGAGCGAGGTGACCCTGTGTGGGGCGTGTGTGGTGAGCGGGACGGACAGGTGGCTGTGAGGAGCAGGGGCAGGTGACAGGTGGCGGCTCGATCCTAGAGACCTGTTAGAACTCCACTGCTTGGGTTCCTTACGAAATGTGGCACAAGTTAAATTTTAATTAAATGCAACCCTTCCTTAAAAGCTATGAAATCATCATCATTATTATTTTGGTGGTACTAGGAATCAAACTTAGGTCCCTGTGCGTGCAAGGTAGGTGTGGTGTTGCTGAGCTAACTCCCTAGTCCTTGAAGTTATTTTTAAGTGCAGCTGAATGGCGTTCCACGTGGACGTGTGTAAGACACTCCGGTGTCAGCCCCTGGCACTGATACGAAGAAATGACCTCCCCTTGTCACCGGGGGGCCCTTCCTCTCAGGGAGCTGCCTTTGATGGTGTTTCCCCTGTGTACTCCAAATCCTGTTTTTCCAGCACCTGCTTCTTCTGGCTGCCACTACTTGTGACACTGAAGGAATTTTCTCCCATCTCCTGGGCCCGCTGTCACTGGGAGCAGCTGGCACTTACCCTCTGTGGCTGGAGAAGGTGGGGATTGTTCCGGGATGGCCATCTTCTTTGGAAAGACTCATTCGTCTTTTCAATCCAGAATCATGCTGTTTTCCTTTGGACCTGCTCAAGCACTAATTCCACTTATTATTGCTATGAATGTTGCCTGGTCCCCAATCAAAGATTATGCTGACTTGCTGGATGCGGTACACATGACTGATATCTCAGCACTGAGGAGGCAGAGGCAGGAGGATCACCATGGGTTTGAGGCCAGATGGGGTTCCATAATGACTTCAAGGCTAACTTTGACTATATAGCAAGAACCTATCTCAAAGAACAAAACAAAAGCGAACAAAAAAATTCTACAAACTGAACCGTGTTCAGGTGTGTCCGCTCCAGGTGCTGTGACTGAAAGAGCTTCAGTAAAGTCTTGGACAAAACAAGGGCCGGCCGGCCAGGTGTGGTAGCATGTGACTCTAGTCCTGGTGCTCTAGCGGCCTGAGGCCGGAGGATTCCAGGTTTGAGCCCAGCTTGGGCAAGTTAACAGTTTAGGGGGACCCTGTCTCAAAAAGGGGCTGGGGATGTAGCTCAGCGAGAAGGCTCTGGGTTCACCCCCATTCCTCCCAGCTATCCCCCAAATTGGCCCCCGTTTAGAGCTCACGGGGAATCGCTTTGCTTTGATTGTACAGATTGCCAGTTTGGAGTCTTCCGGGAGAGACAGGGCTGGGCCTGTTTCTGAGGGCTGTTGTCCTTCCTCCTGCGGGAGCCTCCCCGGCCGGACAGCCGGGCTGGCCTCTTCTGCAGCCTCCACATGCTGGGGTCTCCGGTCTCGCGGGGTGATCCGCTGGGGCCTCTGCAGCCCAGGCCAGGGGCTCCGTTTCGGTATTCACTCATGAATTAAGTAAGTGCTTCATTTAGCTGAGGATGGTGGAGAGGACTTTACATTTAAAATATACATTTGTTGATCTGTTTATTTACTCGCAGTACTTGAGACTGAACCCAGAGCCTTTGGATCGAGCTACATCTTCCCCTTTTTATGTTTTATTTTGAGACAGGTCTACTAACATAGCTGAGTTGCCCAGGGTGGGCTCAGGCTTTCATCCTCCTGCCTCAGCCCCCCAGAGCGCTGGGACCGTGGACGTCACCTCTGCACCCAGCTCTGAGCTGGTGACTCCGAAGCTGAGGCCTGCACGAAGGGCAGGAGCTGCCGTCCAAGGGACAGCCCGGCACGCCCAGCAGGGCCCGACCCCAGGGGCCGCTCCCAGAGGCGAGCGGCAGCCCCGGCGGGCTGCGCGAGGCCCGCTGAGCTCCATCCTGAGCTTGGCCGCAGCTCATCTACGGGGGAAGTTCTCTCTGTCACGGGGCACCCTGTCCTGTGGTCGGCGGCCCACGCTTCCCAGCGGGTCCTGAGCAGCCCCTGGGCCGTGGCCTGCAGGGTCTCCCTGGGCAGTTCCCGGCCACCCCGGTGCCTGGGGCCGAGGCTGAGGAGGGCTCACGGTTTGCGGTTTGCGTGGCAGTTCTGGGGGAAGGAGGGGACGAGGGCTCTGCCGGGCCTTTGCGAAAGCTTAGCAGAAACAGCCAAGCTCTTATTCTTTGGCTCTCCGAGACAGTCTTGTTATACAGTTCAGACTGGCCTCAAACTCATGGTGATCCTCCCGCCTCAGCCTCCCACAGGCTGGGATTACAGACGTGTGCCACATCCCTCCAAATACTTCTTTAAGCGCCATTCGTTTTACTCCTGTTGCTTCGGGGAAATGGGGTTGGACCCTGGGGCCTCACGTGGTAGGCTGGCGCGGCCACTGAGCTGCCACGCAACACTCTCCCTTTTCCCTGATCCACAGCCACGTTAGCCATTTCAACAGTAGTGTAAGGAGGGAAAGTAAGCGACTAAGCCTTCTCTTAAACTTGGAAATGGAAGCGGGAAAAAAAAAGATTCAAGTAGAGAACATACATTAGTCAAGTCTCTATTTCTGGCATATGGAAAACAAGTGCCATTAGTGTGCACAATTCTGAGGGGCTGTCGTCCGCCTGTGGCCGGCTGAGTTCTGGCTCCCAGCCCCTCACAGGGTTAAGTCGTGGCATGACTGTAGCTTTAAGAAATTGAACTCCGACTTCTCCAGAATAGAAGCCATTCAAGTATTCTCTGAAATAAGGAAATGGATATGATCATCTATCACCCAGCTGGCTCTATGTATTATTTTAAGAGCGCAGAGTATTTAGTTTTACCTTCTCTTGTCAGAAAGCCAAAGAATATATCATAGAGTGTATTTCTGTGCGTTGGTCTTGATGCGCATGGATTCAAATTTGTTTTGAGAACTCAACTATGTATTTCATTTAAATTTGTTAAGGGGGGGGTGTGAGGTGTAGGTCAGATGCGAGTGGTGCCCACCTGTGACCCCAGCACTCAGGAGACTGAGGTAGGGGGATCCCGCAAGTTCTAGGCCAGCCTGGACTACACAGTGAGATGGAGGCCAGCCTGAACTAAAGAGGGAGACCCTGTCTCCAAAAAATGAAACAGAGAGAGAGAGAGAGAGAGAGAGAGAAGGGAGGGGAGGGGAGGGGAGGG
>PVIC010058878.1:0-10267 GCA_004025085.1 Thryonomys swinderianus | reverse complement strand
ACTGCCTGTCCTGTTGGAGGACCTTACGTTCTCCACGTGATTCTAGCTCAAGTGACCTAAAGAATGCAAGAGTTGTGGAGTCAAGAATGGTTCCATTCAGACTTCAGAGGAAAGCCTGGGAGCCAGGCAAGGCACTTGTGAAAGAGCAGGGTGCAACGTTATGGAAATGGAGCGAAAGTTGTCGTCCAGACCTCAGAAAGCTGGAAAGGCCAGTAATATGGGATCTGTGGCAAGGAAAGCTATAGGAACGAAATAGAGCGAGCCCAAGGAGAAGCCATGTGCATCGCAGCTGCAAAGCTGTAGTGTGCGGTTGTTCAAGGCCTCTGGAACTTATATATCATCACCATGTGGTCCAGATTTCAGATATGAGGGCACAGAATTTAATGTATGCCCTGTTATTTTTCAGTGTTGCTTTGATTTGATTCTTTTCTATTCTCCTATTCTTGCATTTCAGAAGGGAAATATTTATGTTGGGTCTATTTACTTTGGGATTATGTAACTTTTTTTAAACAGAAGTTCACAGGTAAGAGTTTGCATTGAGTCTCAGAAGAGACTCAGCTTTTGTCTTTTGAAAGATATAGGAACTGTTGAGACTTTGAGACAGGATTATTGTGTTTTCCATTTTATGAATGTAGCCCATTGGGTGCAATTATTAACTTGCTGAGGTGTTTATTTGGAGATAAAATATAGCTTTAGGAAATGTGCTGTTAATCTGACAAAGGGTGGAATGTGGTGGTAAATTAATTGTATCAGTTTGATTAGCTTGGGAGCCATAGATGGGATTAGAAAAGCTCACTTTTAGGCATGTCTAAGTGTGTGACTTCAAACCCTACATCTGATTCCCTGCTTCTTGCTCTCTAGCACATTACACTATTCTGCTCCTCTGCCACCATGACCTAAACATATTTCTCTACTACGTCCTTCCACCATGATATTTCTGTTCAGAGTCAACTGACCAAAGACTGAATTTCCTGTAATCATGAGTTAAATTAAACTTTTCCTTACTTCTTATTGTAGGTCTTGCATATGCTGTATCAGTGACTGGGAAGCTAACTAATACACCAACTAATATATTGAATTCACTCATTGGTTTAGAATTTTCCAAAGGAATTAAACCACATTGCATTCATTTAACATTGGCTGAACTTCTTAGAAGTTTTGAGAGTTGCAATACTTATTTCTATAATATTTATGAAAGTTTCCTTACTTAAAAATTCACCTTTATAAATGTATAAAATTAATATAAAGACAAAAATTACTAAGTAAATTAATATGAGAAATAAGAAGAGGTTTGCTGTTAAGGGATGAGAAACGCAAGGAACAAGGCGGTGGCGTAGATGAAAGAAGTCTGAGCTAGTAGAATAGTTCTGTGTCTTGATTGTGGTAGTTGTTACATAAATATGCATGTATAATAAGATGGCATAGATCTGTAAATGCACTGTACCAATATAAATCTTCTGGTGTTCGTAATTGTTCTGTAGATACATGAGATGGAAAGAACTCTTTGTATTGCTTTTGCAACTTCTTGTGAATCTATAATTATTTCACAGTAAAAGTATAAAAGTGATCGAGCCAAGTTAAACTTGACTTATATAATATGTAGCTGCCTTTTCTGTTCTTCAGCATTTACATTTAAATGTTTTCTACGCTCCTCAGTTGAATGATGCTATTTACAAGCTGTACATACTTTGGCTTTTGACAAACAGTTGCAGGTGGCATGTCAACTCATCAAATGTCTCATGTACTCTTATTTTTAAATGATGAACACATGGCATTCAATATGATATTTTTTCTTAGGGGGAGAGAATTTCTCAAGTGTTTTTGTTGAAACACTGTTGTGAAGCTTGCTTATTTCTACCTTTATTGCAAGTATAGTTTTATGGGTTTTTCTGGTACAGTAAAATATGTGAAGTACTGTATTTGCTCTGATTTTATAGTACCTCTGTGTTCACAAGTATTCTTAGAAGCAGTTCATCAGTTATTTGTAGATTCTCTCTTGTATTCACAAATATTTTGCATAAGTTAACTGCACAGGTCATTCTCATGATGTATATATAATGCTGCAAGGTACGCGGCTGGCATCTTCACATGCAGGGACAGGAATGGGTGATAATCACATGGACCGCTCTTCTCCTGCCTGTCCCCACCAACAGTAGGGTTGCTCAACAGGCAAAAACACAATCTTGTTTAAATTTATTTTTTCCTAAGAAATTAATTAAATTGAATACTTTTATACTCATTTCTATTTGTTTTTGCCATCTCATAAAATGCCTCTTTGCTGTCATTTGTTTTCTATTTTCCTACTTAGATTATGGCCATTTCTTGTTTTATTTAAGGAGTCGCCTCTAGGTGTTGCAAATACTCCTTTGGTGGCATATGAGTGTGTACTCAGGGAATTGAAAAGAAAAAGGGAGAGAGACAGACAGACAGACTGGTGTGGTTGATATACAGACAGTATAGAGGGTTATTGGAAGTGAAAACCACAGAGATACAGAAACATGATACATTAAGGATTAAGTTTTTGTCCTGGCATTGAAATATTTTTAGGGCACAGCAGAGTGGCATGGATTGAGGAGAAGTAATTTAAGTTTTTTACACAATAAAAAAGTATCTAAAAGTCTTAGCAAAGAAAACAGGACAAGGTAAGGTTTCAGCAACGCTGTATTCATTGCTCATTTGAATTACTACTACCAAAATTTCTGTTAATAGGAACCTCAGAAATCAGGAGAGGCTAAGTGATTATCCCAATGTCATAGTAGTAAGAACCACCTGTAACTTATGTGTCTTTCTCACTCCAAAATCCACTGTGGGTCCAGAGCAAAGCCCTTGTGGGCTCAGCACACTACCCCAGATGGGGCATAGTCATGCTGTGGACTAAAATGCTAACAATGTTAGCAACAATATTTTAATCAAATAATGGGATCACTCCCATGGGAATCAGACCCAGTATATGTGATTAATAGACAGAGGCCAAAAGACTCACCTACCCTAGTATTTTCATTGACTAAGTCTTGGAAACAATATTATCTTCATTATAGAGTTAGTCAGTGAAGATCTACAAGTGCTGTTTTTCAAAATTATATGATCTACAAGCTTCATGTTCACAAGCACAAATGTACTCTCTGGGGCCTCAACAAATAGTAGCTGACTGACCGACAGTTAAACACCACCATAAACCAATAAACACTTTTCAGTGAATGGGTGCTGGGTACTTAAAAAGACCCTATCAGATCTATGTGTATAAACTAGAGATTAAATAGAGGAGGAAAAAAGCACAGATGCTATAGTGAAAAATGCTTTTTAAACTGTGAGATTTTTGAGTAGTAAATGTTGATAAAGACCAATAATTGTTAAATATTCCAAATAAAACTTTAAGCAACTTTACCTCACAAAAATGAATGCTCTTCAAAAATTACCACTAAATCTATTTGCATAAGATTTTTAAAATTGAATTATTTATTGGTACATTTTGCATACAGCTCTCAATCACACTCAACATTGGGGAATTTGCACCAGTATATGACATGAGTTAATTCTCATTTTTCCCCATATCCCAACCCACCCCACAACCCCCCATCCACTATATGCATGTGCTTTCTTTTACTTTTCAAATCATATTTATTTTTTCCCCTCATTACTTTCCCCTACACATTCCCCTTGAATATTTCCTATTTCACAAAATCAATGATACATTCTAGAACTCATTTACATCTACATCAGTTCTCATACCAGAGAAAAGATATGGTATTTACATATCTGTGATCTATTTATTTCCCTTATTAGTGTGTCCTCAAGGTGTGTTCATTTCAACGTAAATGAATGAAACTTGTCATTCTTTATGGCAGAGTAATACTCCATTTTATTAAAAAAAAAAACCTCACATCTTTTTCAACCAGTCTCCAGTTGATGGGCATGTGGGTTGTTTCCAAGATTGGGCTATCACAAACCAAGCTGCTATGAACATGGGTGCACATATGTCTTTATGAAGTGATTCTTTTAATTCCTTCAATTATATTCCTAACAGGGGAATAACAGCATCAAATGGGAACTTTAATTCTAGTTTTCTGAGGAATCTCCACACTGAGCTCCACAAAGGTTGCACAAGTCTACAATCCCACCAGCAGTGGAGAAGGTTTCTTTCTCCCCGCAGCCTTGCCAGCATTTATTGCTGTTTAATTTTGCAATAGCAGCCATTCTTTGTGGAGTGAAATGAAATCTCAGTGTTGTTTTCCTCTGTGTATCTCAAATGACCAGTGATGTGGAACATTTCTTCTTATGCTTCTTGGCTTTTACTTCTACCTCTGAGAAATGTCTGTTCATTTCAGATGCCCATTTTTGAATTGGGTCTTTAATCTTGGGGGGGACTGATTTGTTTAAGTTCTTTATATATTCTAGATAGCAACTCTTTTGTCTGACAAGCAGCTAATCAAGATTTTTTTCCCGTGTTGGTGGCTGTCTTTTAGCTGTGCCAATGGGCATTATGATCCCTAACTTAAAACTGTACTATAAAGCCACTATGATAAAACCTGCATGGTACTGGCAAGGTAACAGACCCGAGGACCAGTGGAATAGATACACTAAGCCACCTCATTTTTGACAAAGAAGCCAAACATCCTCAATGGAGGAAAGACAGCCTCTTTAACAAATGGTGCTGGAAAAACTGGGCTTTAACCTGCCAAAAACTAAAGGTAGATCTCTTGCACCATATACTAAACTAAAATCACAATAGAGAACTAAACTTTAAAACAGAAACAATACACCTGCTTCAAAACAGGTTAGGTAAAACTCTTGAAGACATTGGCTATTTGTATAACTTTTCTCTAATCGACTAATTTTATTAATACTGATGGCAGTGATCTTTTAAATATGTGTGATTCTTATTAATAGAGGTTTATAAAAATATCAAAAAATAAGTAGCAAACAACAGATTGTCCTTGCCCCTCAGTTTTGTTTATATTAAAGTCACATTCAGTTTGTTTGTTTGTTTGTTTGTTTAGAGGTAGGGTCTGTGTAGTTCAGGCTGGCCCTGAGCTCACTAGGTAGCCCAGGCAAGCCTCAAACTCAGCAATCCTCCTGCCTTTTCCTCCCAAATCCTGGGGTTACACGCCCAGCACTGTGGAATGTGGTACTGATTGCTGGTGGGCATGAGTCACCATGTCTGATATTATTGTATGTGGTTACCAGGGATCGAACCAGGGACCTTGGGCTTGCTAGGCAGGCCCAGAACCACTGGGCTAGATCTCTGGCCCTCCATATCCTTATTTAAAAGAGCACACATACCCTTATTCCCTTCTGAAATATAATTAGCATTTGTAACAACAGTTTTGGGTAAAACACTTCTACCTTTACGAATTTAGGCCAGATTTAACTGTTGAGTCTAACATATTTTTTTATATCATGAGAATTGTTCATTGCACAGATTCATTGAGTAAAATATCTCAAATTATATGTAATTGATACAGTGTAACCATTTAAAGACCATAAAATAACTCTCACCTGCTCTGATTTACCAATTAATAATCACACTGGCAATTTCTCTGGTAGCAAAATGCCTTTAGCTTCCTCTCTGGAGGCTGGGCAGCTGGAGGAGGGCAGACTGTGCCAGCTGGACCTTCAGGTCGAGCCAGTAGAGCTGCGTCTGGCAAACAGGACTCGCGTGGCCAGAAGGAGGGTCCTACTCTCAGAGCTGGCACAGGCTGAATTCTTGAGATGTGTGGTAGTTGTTCTCCAGACACAGAGAGGAAACCAAAGATTATAGAACTGCTACCAGCTCACCTCAAGGGAGGGGAGGCATAAAGGGACTGAAACCCTTAAGTGATAAGAGAAAACCCAGACATTTTTTTTTTTTTTTTGAGACAGGGTCTCGCTTTGTAGTTCAGGCTGGCTCTGAGCTTACTATATAGCCCAGGCAAGCCTGGGACTCAGCAATCCTCCTGTCTCTGCCTCCCGAGTGCTGGGATGACAGGCATGAGCCACCACGCCCAGCACTGTGGTATGTGGTATTGATTGCTGGTGGGCGTGAGTCTCCACGCCCAGCATTCTATGTGGTTACCGGGATCGAACTCAGGACCTTGCGCTTGCAAGGCAGGTGCCGGAACCACTGAGCTAACCCTCCAGCCCCAGACTTTACTTTTTAAATTAATTTTATTTGTACAATTTAAAGACACATAGTGATCACATGCATCAAAAGCAGTTCATATCAGTACCTGAAATAAATTGATTCTTCTTGTTCCCAATTCCCTTCCCCACCCTTTTTACCCCTATTTGTTTCCTGTTTTTTCTTCTCTTCTTATTTTGTTCCCCTTTTCCCTTCTTTTTCTCCCTCCCCTTTTCACAGTTTCCCTTTCCTTTTGGACAGTTTCTTCCTATTTCATATTATCTATTATACATTTTGGTCCTTATTCACCCTTTCAAGTTTCTTATACCAGAGAGATAATGTGACATTTATACATATGTGTCTCATTTATTTCACTGAAGAGTATAGTCTCAAGTTGCATCCATTTATCTATAAATGTCTCAAGTTTATCTTTCTTTATGTTTGAGTAGTATTCCATTGTATAAAAAAAAATCTCCACACCTGTTTGAATCCATTTATCTGTTGATGGGCATTTGGGTTGTTTTTCCAAGAGTTAGCTATTACAAACTGTCACTGTTCTTGGGTAGGAAGAATCAACATAGTGAAAACACTCATACTGCCCAAGCTGTTGTACAGATTTAATACAATCTCAATCAAATTACCATTCACGTACCTCATGGAACTAGAGAAAACTTTCCTAAAATTAATTTGGAGCCAGGAAAAAAAAAAAGCTAGAATAGCACAAAGAACTCTGGGCAACAAAGGCAAGCCAGGGGGCATCATAGTCTGACTTGAAAGTACACTATTGGGTCGTTGTGACAGAAACGGCTTCGTACTGAGAAAAATAAACAAAAAGAGAAACAGACCTGTGGATCAATGGAACAGACTAGAAGAGACAGAAACAACCCAAACACACTCAGCCATCTACCTTACGCCCACCTCCTTTCATCTCTATATTCACTCTCACCCTACACCTCTCACAACTCATTCATATCTATTTCTTTACCTCTATTTCCATGACCATCTTTCCACCTACGTCTTTCTTTGTATTTCTACATCTATCAACTATATATTATCATATATATGTAACCATTTAAAGACCATAAAATAACTCTCACCTGCTCATATTTACTAATTAATAATCACACTGGCAATTTCTCCAGTAGCCAAATCCCTTTAGCTTCCTCTCTGGAGGATTTATGAACATGTGAACCAAGGAAAAGCAAGACATATTGGAAAAGGACTGAAATTTGATCATGGAGGATACTTACAAAGCCTTTCAGAAAACATCTTAACAAAGAATCAAAAGATAATATAATAAGAATGCTTTCCACACATATAATAATGAATTATTTCTAATACTCAAAGAAATCATAATGTTAAATTAAAAACCAAACAGCTCAATGGAAAAAAAAGTACATGCAAACAAAGTAAACATGTGGATAGAAAGAGAGAAGAGGCCAGTTACATAAAAATTATAATAAAAACACTAAATGGAGAAGCAAGGCAATGAGATAATCACCTATTATCAGAATTATGAAGATGAATAATTGATAAATCCATTTAAATAGTAGGGAAAGAAATACCCCAACAGATTTCTTGAAAGTTATTCAAATGCTACTGTCATTTGGAAAGTAAGCTGGTATGTAGGATATTTGAAAATTAATATTTTCTCACTTAGTTTACATTGGAAAGCAAAATGATAGTGCCTACTAAAATTGAATTTAACCCCAGCACCACAAAAAATTGAATTTAACTAAACATGTATCTTCTGAAATTATATCAAAGGTAGTAATGTCTTTATAAGGAATCTATTCATGTAATGCAGTATTATTTGTGGCAAAGATGCAAACACATAACACTGACATCGAAAGCTGAAATGAAAATTGGAGTCAAATTTCACCATACCACAGATTTTAAAATATGGTATGCCCAACATATCCTGCTCAGCATTTTATTACAACTTCTTCTCTGTTTTCCCTGGGGAAGTAAACGGTAGCATGATTCTTTCAGGTATTCCCTGTACATAGGAATCAATCTACTTCAGTCATGCACCATCGACAGCCAAAACCATCAGCAAACTCTTGGCTTGGTCCGGGGATGTAGCTCAGTGGTGCTGTACCTGCCTGGTGAGCACAAGGTCCTGAGTTCGGTCTCTGGTTTTTAAAAAAGAATCTCTTGGCTTTATCTGTGAAATCTAGAATTCAATTACATTTCGCTCTCTCTCCTGCCATCTCTCTGATTTAGGTCGCCATTTATCTGTGTTATTGTGACAGACTCCTAACTGGTCTTTCTGATTCTTCTTCACCTCCCATATATGAGTTCTAGAATGTATGATAGGCTTTGTGAAATAGGAAATATTCAAAGGGAATGTGGTAGGAAAAAAGTAATGAGGGGAAAGAATACATATGATTTGAAAAGAAAAAGAAATAGCGTGTATATAAGGGGTGGGGGGTTGTGGGTGGGTAGGGATATGGGTAAAAATAAGAATTAACTGCTGTGAGATAGTGGTACAAATTCCCCAATGTTGAGTGTGATTGGGAGCTGTCTATAAAATGTACCAAAAAGAATTCAATTAAAGAAACAGCAAGTGGAATTCTATATTGAAGCATTAAACCACATCCTGTCGTTTCCTTGTTCTGTGTCACTCAGAGTAAAAGCTGAATCCCTTACTGTGGCCAAGAAGACTTCTCTGAATATGAAGGAATTACTAATATTCTTCTTTTATTTTTTCCAGCCTGCGCACCATAAAAACCCTTTGCTCTTTAACCACAAAACCTTCCATCCCATCCCTTCCCAAGTTTGGATCTTTGCTCCCAGTGTGTACCCTAACCTCTTATTGCATCTTCTTTGGAAGATGTTTGGATCTATTTAACTGAAGTTATAGTCTCCCTTGCATGCTGGTACTCTTTATGCCCCTTTTTCTTTATTTCTCCCCACGATATTTTTATAGCATGCACAGCTTTCTATGCAATGTACTTATTTTTTTATTGCCTCCTATTTAGATTGAAATATTTCATTTAAATGTGTGCTTACTCTTTTCTGTGTCACACAGTTCCTTAATCATTTCTAGGAATCACAACATTGTGGAGTTACAAATAAGTTCTCATAATACAGGAATTAAAATATTATGCAATCTATGAACTCTGTATGGAAAGCTACTTGTGCAATAATTCCCTTTATTCATTAAGAGATCATTAGAATGCTTGTCAAAATTATTAGATAATAAAATATGACAACCTTTATTTCCCATTATTTTGACTTTATATTTTCTTACTAACCCACAAACAGAAAATTTATTACTCTATATAATTTTCCCTTCCTTAAAAATTATTTTTACCAAAACTTCTAGATCATTTAGTTAGAATTTCCACTTTATTAGAATTAATATCAGTTAGAAATGGAAAAAATATGCTCAGGCTGGAAAAGATTTATATCTTTGACTATACACACTTGCACAAGTGAAAAGTACAAGGGGTATTATGAATCTGATTTTATAGATGGGGAGAGCAGAGGTATTTTAGTGAATGAGTTATAAGATTGTATTTAGGGCCACATTTAAAATTCAGGAATAATTATCTGCTAAAGAGGCTATTCCACATCTTCAGAGATTTTTCAACGTAAATAATCTTGTTTCTTTAAGATGTGCAAAAATTATCAGAGGAGACACGGACCCAGGGAGATTTGTGTTATGCATTAGATTGACTTCAAACTGTGACCTAGAAATAAAACACAGTAGTTGGAGTTCCTGAGATTGCGGATGATAGTAAAGTCAGTAAAACAGTAAATAATAAAGAACTACACAGTCAGACACAGAAGGCAGATCACTTAAATACCTGGGCTAAAGGATGACAAATGCCAGAAATCAATGCAGATAAATGTTCAATACTGAATCTAAAGAAAAAAGAAAGAAAGGCAGTGTTAGCAAAAGAAAACAAATGGTTCAGCGTATGTTTTGAAGGACAGATTGGGGCATTGTGGAGGAATTCTCCGAGCGCTTCAGGATGAAGGCAGAAGGAATGTTGACAGGTTTGCCCTGAACTGTGATATAGATCACTACGCAGAGGAAGGTTTTCAAGCACCCTCCACAGAGCTAACAGTCTCTGCAGTATGTCCGGATATTATTAGCCGGGACAAAACACAGAAAAGCAAGGTGGTGGATG
This sequence comes from Thryonomys swinderianus, assembly GCA_004025085.1. Classification (NCBI taxonomy): domain Eukaryota; kingdom Metazoa; phylum Chordata; class Mammalia; order Rodentia; family Thryonomyidae; genus Thryonomys; species Thryonomys swinderianus. The sequence goes on along the minus strand of PVIC010058878.1, from coordinate 28 downwards.
AGATAGTACAGACAGCTGTAATAATATG
>PVIC010058877.1:0-10258 GCA_004025085.1 Thryonomys swinderianus | reverse complement strand
TTTTTTTTTTTTTTTTTTAATCAGCTCAAGACTTAGGATTTTAAACCTTTGCAAATGGCTGGGGGAAAAAAAAACCTAGAGGAATACTTTGTAACACAAGGACTTTTATATGAGGCTTGATGCCTACAGCCCCCTTATTTTCTTGCAACTGTTCACAGAAGATTCTGAGCTGCAGGGGGAGTCCAGCCCTGACACAGCCCTGACAGAGATACAGCCCACAGCGCCTACAATACCCACCATCAGGGATCTCGGCAGAAACCTGCTGATTCCTGCCCACCAGGGTGCTGGTGTCAGGTGGTTCCCAGACCTGCAGGACCAAGTCACATGGCACACAGGCGCAAACTGAAGGCCCCTCTCCCTCTGCTGACAAACTCTGGAGATGAGGCCAGCGATCTGTGCTTTGCCAGCCTGCAGGGCAAACCTCAAGCACACCAGGCTTCAGAGCTACTGGCCCAGAGTAACTTTCAGCTGTGAAACCCGAAGGAAACAGGAACTGTAGTGAGCGATGGCCTCAAACTTGCGACCCTTTTCTTCTCACTAGGGTGAGAAAAGGCTCTGATGCAGAGTCTGACAGCCAGGGGTTTCGCTTCATGCTGCTCCTCCGTAAAGGTGAATGCAATACTGTTGAGTCAAATTCACAGGCGTGTTTTGGGTACTTGTTCTGTTTTTTCAATGCTGGGATCGAACCCAGAGCCTTGAGACTATTAGCCAAGTGTTCTACCATTGAACTACAACCACAGCCTCACTGGGCTTTGCTACTATTTTAAACAATTCCATTTAACAGATCAAAGTCCAGAAATAGGGCTGGGGATGTGTTTCAGTGAAGCAGCACCCACGTGGCAAAAAGCAAGGGCCTGAGTTCAATTCCTGATACCAAAGGAGAGGAAAGGGAAAGTAAGGCCAGAAATACAACTGAATTTTTTTCTGGGGATAGAACTCAGTGCTTTCACACTGAGCTACATCCCCAGGCTTTTTTTTTTTTTTTTTTAAATTTTCAATTTGCTTTTTAAAAAGCTTTGTTTGTTTTTGAGACAGAATCTTACTGTGTTGCTCAGGCTTACCTTCAACTCCTGGGCTCAAACGAACCTTCTGCCTCAACTTCCCGAGTAGCTCGAGAGTAGACATAAACCCCACACGTGGCTTTAGAAGTTGCTCGACAGAGGCAGGTACCTATTCCCCAGAAGATGTAAAGTGCATTTCCCTAAGATACCATCGGCTCTAGCGCTGCCGACTGACAGATGAGGGTGCCACAGTGCCCGAGATCAGGCAGCGAGCTGGAAGCAAAAACTAGGACGTGTGTCTCTGGGGTCCTGCACAACTATCTTCTTTTGAATGTCAGTTGAGAACTAAATAAAATAGGGATGATGAAACCTCTTCGCATTAGGCAGATGTCCAATAAAGGATAGTTCTTTCAAAAAGGGAGTAAAATGAGGAAGAAAACTGAAAGGCGAACTGTTAGCACCCGGCCTCACAGCTGAACATCCTCCTGGCGAGGCGCAGCCAGTGCCCAGGTGGAGGGAACGCAGGTGAAATGCCTCCGTGTTGCAGGCACGAGGAAAATGGGGCCAACGTGCGTGGAGACATGCAGAGCACGCAAAAGACATCGTAAGACTATCGGTACCGGGCCGGAGAGTTAGCTCAGTGGTTCCAGCACCTGCTTAGCAAGCGCAAGGTCCCTGGTTCAGTCCCCGGTAACCACATACAACAATACCAGTGTGGTGGCTCATGTCCACCGGCAGTCAGTACCACACACCACAGTGTCAAGCATGGTGGCTCACGTCTGTAATCCCAGCACTAGGGAGGCAGAGCAGGAGGATTGCTGAGTTCAAGGCTTGCCTGGGCTACATAGTGAGCTCAGGGCCACCCTGAACTACAAAGCAAGACCCTGTCTCAAAAAAAAAAAAAAAAAAAGACTCACTACTACTATTATTCACTATTGTTCCAAAAGTGGCAGTGGGCTGAAATAGTCCTTTCACTCCTTTAAGCCAAACACCTGCCTCGGGGAGGTGCAGGCAGAAGTCAGTCGGGCTGTCTGTGGACACGGAATGGACAATTTGGGCAGAATCAAACCATGGCCCCAGCTCCCTAATTGTGTGTGTAGGCAGGACCACATGCTCACGTGCTCACAAGTATAGCTCTTCTGAGGAAAGTATATATCATTGCTATTAAGGATAATACTAATGAAATAGTAATGGTGGATCACATTTCATGAGTACTTTCACACACTTCATGAGTACTTTCTTTTTTTGATGCCTTTTATTTTAGTTTTATTGACACAGGGTCTTGTTCAGGAGCCCCGATTGGCCCTGGACTCAGGTAGCACTCCTGCCTCAGCCTCCCGAGTGCTGGGATTCTAGGCACAGCTATCACACTGAACACCATGCATTATCTCTTACTGCCTCTGTCAGATAGGCAGGCACCTGTTAGCATCACTATTTTACGAAAGAGGACCTAAGAGTCATACCTCTAGTAATCGGTAACCAGGCTCCATGCTTAGATCTTCGAAGTCCAAATTTAGGTCTGTATCTGCTGGTCAAAGCTACCTCCTGACAGCAAGTCATATTGAAATAAGATACACTACTGCAGGGAGTAAATTCTGGGGGCTTACCAGGAATAAAACTTGGGACTTGTGTTTGTGAGGTGGTGCCAGAATCACTGAGCTAAATCCCTAGTTCATCAGGGAGTAAAGTTTGAGGAAAGTTTTGTTTGTTTGTTTGTTTGTGGGCTTTTTGTTTTTGTTTTTTAAGACAAGGTCTCACTTTGTAGTTCAGGCTGGACCTGAGCTCACTATAGAGCCCAGGCAAGATTCGAACTCAGCAATCCTCCTGCCTCTGCCTTCCGAGTGCTGGGTGTGGTGGCTCATGCCTATAATCCCAGCACTCGGGAGGCAGAGGCAGGAGGATTGCTGAGTTCGAGGCTTGCCTGGGCTCCATAGTGAGCTCAGGGCCAGCCTGAACTACAAAGTGAGACCCTGTCTCAAAAACCAAAACAGCTGACAGTGGAGACAGACTGACCAAGAGTTTCCTTGTGCTAAGATCTGTGCTGAGCACTTCACAGACGTTATCCATTGAGATATACAGCTTTAGTAATATGAGGAAGTGGGATTCATTACTTTAGAGGTCCCTCTAGCTCTGACATTTGTGCCTTTATTCAGCAACACTGACTGTCATACGATGAACCAGGTAATGGGATTATGTAGTGTCTGATCAATGTTAGGACTCAAGAAAATGTTTTTCCTGTGTGGCAGATTATATGAAAGAGAAACTATCTTTACCAGCATTATCAAGTTCAAGCAGGCAGTCACTAAAGAGGGAATCTTTTCTATGCACTTAAACTTGAAATATGAAGCCATCAAGTCTCTACTGGGCTAAGTGGACGAGGCTTTTGAGACATTCAGTTTTTGGACAAACAATATTGCCAGTTAACCTGTTCTGCTAAATGATGCTCAACACCAAAAAAAATGCAAACATGCTCACACAGAACTGGATGGCAAAATTCGAGATATCAGAAACAGCCTGACCACAGGCCATTTGTTGACACTTAGGGCTCTGCAGAGTTCTCAGCAACTCCACTGTCATAAGACACTGCTGTATTTGAAGTGATATCTTTTATTCAGATAAGATACTGTCTATATATTGTCACAAGGTAACAGGATAATAAGGTACAATGGCATGTTTATTTCACTAACTACTCATTACAAACCTGAAAAAAAAAAATCTAGTGTTTTCACAGGTTAAATAAGAAATGGGCTGCCGGGCGTGGGGGCTCATGCCTGTAATCCCAGCACTCAGGAGGTAGAGACAGGAGGATTGCCGAGTTCGAGGCTTGCCTGGGCTACATAGTGAGCTCAGAGCTAGCCTGAACTACAAAGCGAGACCCTGTCTCAAAAAAAAAAGAAAAAAGAAATGGGCTGAAGTCATGGTACCTTCAGAAAAGAATGGCCCTCCAATTAGCATGGGGGAGGAAAAAAGGAGACCCTCAGTCTTATCATATTTTAATTAATGAGTAGTAATTAAAATTTTCAAGGGCAGAACAAGCAAAAGTAAAATCCCAGCCCCTGCTACATTCGGGGTCATAAAAGGGACACCTCGTATACAGCTATAAAGCACTGTGGAAGAGGTCTGTAGAGTTTCCCGTTCATTTCTTTGCTTTGTAAAAGCGGCGTTGTTACCTTACAACTACATCGAACTTTAAACTTGCTACTCCTGCCAATGATATGGTCCATTGGTGCTCAGAGATAGGTTTGCACAGTCCCTTATCCAGGACGGACAGCTCTTTCTGTAAGCTATTTGAGGACACAAGATGCAGGTGTGCACTAATTACTGCAGTGGCAAGCAGACAAATCTGAAGTTGAGGAGATGCCAGTGGGAAATAGTCAGAAACCTAAGGGGACCAGAGGAGCCCAGAGCAGCAAAGGGTTGGTCAGTACTAATTTGGTCTCAGAAGTGATGATAACAGCATTGTTCCTGTTCATTACCTAACAGGAACTCTATACAGAATGGTTGCAGGCAGTAAATCCATATGTTATTTGTTGTGAATACTAGAATATTTACTGTCATCAAAGGTAATAAGAATTATTTTCAGTGTTACAGAGTTCTATCAGAGCCTAGTTTGAGCTGATCACTGAAAATTATAGGCGACCGCTTCCCTCTTTCCCCGGAGGAGCACACTGTGGGGCTTCCATGTCTCTTGAGATTGCTGTGTGTCCTTAGGATCCTGCCACACACATCTCATATTTTAAATTTGTATTTGGAATGTAAATCTAGGTTATGATTTTAAATATTTTCATCTCTGGTAATAACGCCAATTTATAAAAGCTGCCTTTTATTTCCCTTACAGATTAAGTCTGCCCGAGGGAGGAGCACATTTTAAATAACTAATGTTGCTGCACACAACATGCCCTATACTTATTGGCCTCTTACCCAGGGTCCATTTTAATTGTTATCTGTTCATGCATTCTATACCACATAATGAAATGCTTCCATTTCACCCACTGAGCCCTGGGTTTTTATGTGCACCTTTCCTAATGACCCTTAATTAAGCTGATTTTACCCTGGAAAATGTGAGTTTTCTTTTGGTCAACAAGTATTTTCAAGGGAGAGGTCTGAATGAACTTTCAAAGAAACATTTAAAATGCTTATTATTTTAAGCAGTTGTAAAACTGAACAAAGTACATTTGCACTCAAGTGTGGGCTACCAACACCTATATTTTTCATTGTACGTTTCCAGGGAAGCACTTTCACCCTGCAGCGGGCCATCAATCCTCAGTTATGTTACATTTCAAAGGGATCAAATATCTGGGTAGGGAAAAACACAATAAAGTAGCCTGGTGCTACTTTACGTTAGCTAACAATGTCAACCAGAGATAATATGTAATTTAAAAGACACCCTGTAAAATGTCTTACTGGATATATTTTTTCATAATGATCAGCAAATGCCAAAGTCTGGTTACAAAACTATTATTTATAGCATATTAACATCTAATTGATTTTACAAATGGAGGCAATTATTTTGGATGAAGGGAGGAATGCTTGCCAGATTTGAATGATTTATGATTACCAAGAGAGAAAACAACATTGTTTTGCTCATTCATTTTTAAATATGGCTCTTTCACTCATTGACGATTTTAATTTTAAACCAAGAGATTTGCTTAAATAACACATTACCACCCAAAGCCACTTACTTTGTGATAGCCATCTGATATATTTTTAACTGTTTTAAAATGTTGCTTTCTGCAGTAGGGTCAGAATGGACTGTACTCTAGAAACACATTTTCAAAGTGCTGATTGGGAACCATGAAAAGATCACACTTCGTGAACTCCAACCAATTATCCAGAGTGAGAGCACTGGCTCTTACAGACTACTTTGTGCTTCCACCCCAAAAGAACGTTGCAAAGGCATCTTCGCTGTAGATTTCTTGACCTAAAATGCTGACTGTTTCAAAAGTTTCATAACTTGTGTAAATGTTTTAAAAGAAAAATTAAATAGTCTGCACCCCTCAATAAAATTCTTTTTGTTTGTTCAGACAGGTTCTTTCTATGCAGCCCAGGTTGGCCTCAAACTCACAGAGATCTTCCTGTCTCTGCCTCCCGAGTGCTGGGATTACAGGCATGTGCTACCACACCCAGCTAATATAGTATTTCTATTGATTTTTCTAATCCAGTCTAAGATGTGTAACAGTTCAAAAGTGAGAAAAATTGAAAGTTCCTTCCCATTTGAAGGCAACTATAAAGCAGAAGAGAAACTCACATTTCACACGAAATAACCTATACATTTGTTGGAGGAAAAATAAAAAATAAAACACACAGCTAGGGAATGCCTCAGGCTGAAGCAGATACTGATTGGGCAAAGCTGAAGGATAAGGCCCCTTGAATCTAAACAAAAGCAAATTCATTCTGTTGACAGATGTTGATTACATCAAAGCAAGAAGGAACTCTCTTAACTCCCAATTTTTAAAAAACAATACTGCTCAACAATCACACACTAAGGACAAAGTTAAGTTTTTTAACCAATCATAATAAACATAGTAAATCTGTTTCCAAAGAGTTTCAGTTCCATTAAAGACAATTCTAGTGTGTTTTTAGCTGTGGGCTTCTCCAAACAGTGGCTTATTCATTCCCATGGACATGTCTGGGAAGCCAAGCTGGGCATGCCATCAGCCCCTTCCTTCCAGGGGTTAACTGCTCGGGCTGCCAAATAAAATACAGAGCGAGCCATGTAATTATGGAGACAGTCAAAGGGCAGGCTCTATTTTGAAATCTATTTGCACAGACAAGGTCTTCCAATTGAACTTACAGGAAACAAGCTGGTAAAGAGCCTCCTTTTCCCCAGATGCTTTCCACACTTTTTCTCCAGTGCAGGAAATCATGGATATGGACACCATATACCACTGCTTCCTGGATTTCAAGCTAAGATGCCATTACAGGGAGAAGAGTAGATCTTTTTCACAAACCTACAGGAACTATTTTGGGGGCTAATTAACAGCACTTGGAAACCACCTTTGGATGATAAAGTGTTTATTAAACATTTCTAAAGAGGATGCAGACCCAGTTGGTAAGCAGGCGTTGGAAAACAAGTACTTTTCTTTTTTTTTTTTTCTTTTTGAGACAGGGTCTCGCGTTGTAGTTCAGGCTGGCCCTGAGCTCACTATGGTGCCCAGGCAAGCCGCCGCGATCTCAGCAATCCTCCTGTCTCTGCCTCCCAAGTCCTGGGATGACAGGCGTGAGCCACCACGTCCGGTATTGTGGTATGCGGTGTTGATTGTTGGTGGGCGTATCTCCACGCCCAGCATTATATGTGGTTACCGGGGATCAAACTCAGGTCCCTGCATTTGCGAGGCAGGCACTGGAACCACTGAGCTAACCCTCTGGCCCCACAAGTACTTTTCTTTAATGCTCAAAATAAACCACATAGTTGAGTGCAACATATACTGGCACAAGCACTCGTCTGAAATAAAGATTCTTCTTGACATCTAACAGTGTTGTCCTTGTAGTTATTTATAGCTAAGACTACTACGAAAGTCATAAAGATTCCACAGAAACAAAAAGGGGATGTGTAATGTATTTAGAATGTAAAAAAGTCACAGTTCACTTTTATGCTGAAATATTCTAATTGCTTGATATTCTAACTTGGTGACTTCTATGAGGATGCATCATTCAAATACCAAAACAGGGCTGGCCATGACTAATAAACCTAAGTGGCCAAACGAAGAGGAGACAGACCCTAGTGTGTTGGTGTCAGAACTCAGCGTGATGGATAATCCAAAACCTGGGCATCCTGGTTCTAGAAAAGGAGACCTGGAAGGTAAGTCATACTTATAGCACAAGCAGAGAAGGATGGTAGCCTGGGGCACCCTTTTGCCATAATAATGTCTAATTGATTTTCAAGAATGGTGCCCAGGTTGGAGCAAAACATGACCTTCCCTCAAGGCTCCACCAGGAAGTTGGTTCTATGCTACATCCGCCTCCTTTTAAAAAAATTCATCAACAGCAAGTGATAGAGCGTAATGTCAATGACGAATTCAAAAATGGTTTAGGAGAATACTTCATTTTATTTCTTCACAAAAGCTAAATTTGATCACTTGTGATTACCCATTAATGTACACCACTGGAACCCAAGGATATATACTTACACAAGAGACATCCCCTCTTCTTGGGAAACAAACACACCCCAAATTACTCCAGAAATATAGATCAGTAAACCTTCCTGCTTAATAGTGTGGACTCACGTGTGTGGGCCCAGGAAATAAACCTATTTTACGCCAGCCCTGCTGTAGGTGGGGGAAGAATGCCAAAGACTCTAATAAGGACTCAAAGAATAAAACTAAAAGCATTCCGTTTTGTGGGGCAGGGGGTGTTACACAGAAATGACTGATGTGTACAAGGAAATTTCTTCATTTAAGAAATTCACCTCAAAATTTAACCCTAAATTCATCTTTATAATAGAAAACACTGAGTCACAGTAAAATACAGTAGTGTATGCTTAGCACATCCCATTGTCCCTCAACTAAAGTTTAGAGAAAAGCAGCTTTTTATCACTTCAACAATACATATACTCAGGCAACTTCTGGGACAAAGAAATATTGTATCCTTCCAAGGGGAATAAAGGAACTGTTTATTAGAGCTGTGGTTATAATGTAATAATTCATTCCAGTTGAGCCCTGTGAAAAATGTCGTCAAAATATCATTTTCTTTGCCAGATTTTCTAAATGCCGTAATATAATTTAAATACCAAATAAAAGACAAGCTCTGATCAGAGTAGCAGCACAGCACCAGAATGAGCCAAAACCAAATGGTCTGTCAAAGTAACCGGAAAGAATTTCACCCAGTCCTGGTACACGGGGAGTGCACATTTCTAGGTTACCATGGAACATCTGGCAAATTTCAACTTTCCTAAGTCGCTTAAAAGAAACACTCCCGTTACCTCACACACTTAAGGTTTAAGAAGAGGAAAACAGAACAGTTGTGCATTAAAGGCCACAAATAGGAACCAGAAAGAGAAATTTCACAGAAATTGCACACAGAATTCAACTTTAGAGGGTCTCCATATAAAAAAATCATGTATTTTTTTAACCTGATTAGTAAGAAAGTCCTTCTTTAATTCTTAAAAAAATTACATCACTCTTAAATATTACTGTCATGTAAAATATTACTCAAAATATTAGTTATTTTGGATTAAACACCCCATAACAGAATATATGGGGGCTTATAGCTTATGATGATCAAAGGCATGGCTTTAATATAATATTTTAAATCATAGCATTTGAAGAGAGCATAATTTTAGTCTTCACTTTATAATAGTGTCAACTGAGCTTTGTAAGGAGGAGCCGGACATAGGCATCTTCTGGATGCTGCTTTCTTGTCTGCCTTCCATTGCTTTCTTTTTTTCTTTCTTTACTCATTTTTGATGAGCCATTTAAAGTTATTGTTCTATAAGCAAACAATTATAAAACAGTTCCATGCTTTGATCAAAACTGCAGTAGCAATACCAAATACAAAAAATTACCCCCTTTTAATACATTCCTGAGAATGTCTTCACTGTACACCTTCAAAATGGAAGCCATGAAATGAAAGAAAACATTTTAATATAAGTCTGATGGCATTATCTTGGCAATTTTGGGAATTGTGTTTTTGTCATATAACCAAGCAATAGGTAGGTAGGTTAGTAATTACAACCTCAAATGAGAAAGCCAAAGCTGCAGGAAAACAATGTATTTCCAAGACCTGCAGCTGAGATGACACGGATTCAAGACAACAGAAGTAAGGTCACTTATCAAAGAGTTATTTTCAACCAGAAAAATAAAGAAAAAATATATAGTAGCCTTTTCAGTAAAAGGAAAAGACCCAGATTTTCTGAAGGGAGACTTCTGGACTTGGCATAGTTATGTTGCCATCATAATTTTATATTCAGTTAAACTGAGAGGCTGAGTCATTCATATGAATAAGCATTCCAGAGCTTCAGGCATTAATGCAAAAAATTAAATGCATTAAAATGATACAGGGTTGCTTTTTTTTTAAAGGTAAATTCCACAAAAGCCTGCTTATAACCTGTCCCTTCTTTTTGACTTCTTTTTCTTAAATATATGAATGTTAAACTATTTATTTTTGAATTAAAACTACCACTACCAACAACAAAACGTATGTTTTACCTGTAGATGGCAGGTTGCCTCTCTTATCTGAAAATATAATACTACTTGAAAACCTTAGATTACCAAAATTATTCACACTTAATGTAATGATAAATCATCATGTCTTTTTTT
>PVIC010058876.1:0-10267 GCA_004025085.1 Thryonomys swinderianus | reverse complement strand
CACCTGGAATCCCAGCACTCGGGAGGCAGAGACAGGAGGATTGCTGAGTTCGAGGCTTGCCTGGGCTACATAGTGAGCTCAGGGCCAGCCTGAACTACAAAGTGAGACCCTGCCTCAAAAAAAAAAAAAAAAAAAAAAGCATCATACCTGTGAAGTTCCCCTGAATAAGGTTAATGAAACTCAAAGTAAATTCTTAACTGTATTCTCTAGCTAAAAATAAAAGCATAATACCACAGCAATATACACTTGATCTTAGCCAAAAGGCCGAGAAGCGATCCACAGCAATATATGTACACCCATATTTATAGCAGCACAGTTTGTAATAACTAAATCTTGGAAACAGCCCAAATGTCCATCAACTAGTGACTGGATAAAGCTGTCATTTTTTTATACAGTGGAATTCTACTAAACCATAAAAAGGATAAACAAATCATTTCTAAGTAAATGGATGGAACTTGAGCTCTTACTCTTAATTGAAATAAATTAGATACATATTTAAATACTGGATTGTCTTTCTGATATGAAAAACTGAAACTGTAAATAAAGATCAAAATGTATAGTGGGCCAGAGATTTAGCTCACTGGTTCCAGTGCCTGCCTCACAAACACAAAGTCCTGAGTTCGATTCCGGTAATCACATACAATGCTGGGCGTGGTGACTCACGCGCCCACCAGCAATCAATACCACATACCACAGTGCCAGGCGTGGTGGCTCAAACCTGTAATCCCAGCACTTGGGAGACAGAGGCAGGAGGATTGCTGAGTTTGAGGCTTGCCTGGGCTCCATAGTGAGCTCAGGGCCAGCCTGAACTACAGAGCAAGACCCTGTCTCAAAAAAAAAAAAGATCAAAATGTATAGTACCAGAGATTTAGTTCAGTGGTTCTGGTGCCTGCCTAGCAAACACAAGGTCCCTAGTTCAATCCCAGGTAATCACATACAACAGTAACTCATGCCCACCAGCAATCAGTACCACACACCACCATGCCAGGCATGGTGTCTCACACCTGTAATCCCAGCACTCAGGAGGCAGAGGTAGGAGGACTGCTGAGTTTGAGGTTTGCCTAGGCTACATAGTGAGCTGAGGGCCAGCCTGAACTACAAAGTGAGACCCTGTGACCAAAAAAAAAAAGTGCTTGCTTCAGCAGCACATACACTAAACTTGGGGGAAAAAAATGTAAAATAGATACTGTGAAATGGGAAGAAAATGTTCAATAGGAAGGGGAACTTCTAAGGGGGAAAAAGGAATGGGAGAAGAAAAAAACTGAAAAAAGGATAAAACAGAAACAAAACTTTTGTAAATAAGGAGAGCAAGAAGGGTTGAAGAGAGGGGAGGGGAATGGGAAAAAAGAATTAAGATAAATAACATACAGCTATAAATTCCCTATGATCATTATGTATATCTAAGTTGCACTGATAAACTTAATCAGTTAAAAAAAATCAAAGCAGACTACCCAGTGGGTAGAGATTTTTACAGCTTTTAAAGACCTAATGATTATTATTATAAATATTTTTGTCCTCTGAAAATAAACAAAAAACATCTGGTGGTATTATTTGGACATATTCTACAAAATAAAATGTAGGTGTTAGATAACACTTCCAGAAATGTATTGAGTACCATACCTATATTTGGTTTACTGTATAGAGAATTTAGAAAGTATTAGAGATGGTTTCTGAATATATATAGAGAGAGACATAGATATAGATATTTTTTTCCTCTTTGGGTACTGGGGATCGAACTCCAGGCCTTATGCTTGCAAGGTAGAAACAGTGCCACTGTGCTAAATTCCTTGCCCTAAAAATGATATTTTTGAGTTACTGTTTTTGTTTTAGTTTGCTTTTAGTTTAGTTTTTTTTTTTTTTTTTTTTTGAGATGGTGAATCCTTCCATTTCAGCCCCTCAAATCTGGTCTTTAAAAAACAAAACAAAAAAGGAGTCAGAGAATGAGACAACTGTTTGAAAAATAAGAGTAAGGACCAGAGATTTAGCTCAGTGGTTCCAGTGACTGCCTAGTAAGCTCAAGGTGCAGAGTTCGATCCCCGGTAACTGCATACAACAATACCAGACATGGTAACTCACACCCACCACAATCAGTACCACATACCATAGTGCTGGGCCTGGTGGCTCACACCTATAATCCCAGCACTCAGGAGGCAGAGGCAGGAGGACTGCTGAGTTCGAGGCTTGCCTGGGCTACATAGTGAGCTCAGGACCAGCCTGAACTACAAAGCGAGACCCTGTCTCAAAATAAAATTTTAACTAAAATTTTTAAAAATAATTTTTTATGGCATAAAACACTATAAAACTACCAGGCATGGTGGTGCATGCCTATAATCCCAACAACCTTGAGGCTGAAGCAAGAGACCAGCCTGGGGTACAACAGTGAGTTCCATGCCAGGAGACTCTGTCTAAAAAAACAAAAACAAGGGCTGAAAGGAGGATTGCTGAGTTCAAGGCTTGCCTGGGCTACATAGTGAGCTCTGGGCCAGCCTGACTTACAAAGCAAGACCCTGTCTAAAAAAAAAAAAAAGGATACGAATTTCTTTCAAACTAAATGTTAACTCCCTGATGACTCCTTAATCTGACTTCCAAATGTCTGCCCAAAGTGTCTCCTTCCGTCTGCAGGCTCAGTGAGAGGACTAGGGCCCTTGTTTTTCTGGCTGCTTCCTGTACCCCTTGGCTTTCCTCTGTCTTCAAAATCAACCTGAGTGGCCCAAGGCCTCATATTTCACTGCCTGACTCTTCTGCCTCTCCCACTGCTAAGGATTTGCGTAAATAATTTGGGCACACTTGGATAAACCAAGATCTCATTTCATGGTCTGCAGGCTTAATCTCATCTGCGAGGTCCCTTTTGGTATGTAACTTTTTCGTTTTTCTTTTTCCTTTTGGGAGAGTGCCTCCCTATGAGCCTAGGCTGGCCCCAAACTCGTAGCAATCCTGTCTTGACTTTCCAAATGCTGAGATTAGAGGAGTATAAGGTTTTTTATTCTTATACTCTAGCACAGAGCAGGGTGGGGATTGGGTGGGTGGACAAAAATCCCAGGTTTCTGGGCACACTGGTGCATGCCTGTGATTCCGCACTTGGGAGGCTGAGGTTGAGGCAGGAGGAACACTAGTTCAAGGCCAGCCTGAACTACACAGCGAGACCCTTTCTCAAAAAAAAAAAAAAAAGGAAAGAAATATCAGGCTGATCTAAACAAAAGGTTAAATTGGGACAGGGGATTAGCTCAAGTGGTACTGTGTCGACCTTGGAAGCACAAGGGCCTGAGTTCAATCCCCGGTAAACAAAGGAACAAAGTATGCAGCTTTCATGGCATCTATGGGTGGGCAGAGACAGGGCTGCCTGTTGTCATCCGTGTAGAAGTATAGTCTGGCTGTGCCTGGGCTCTTCTTTATTTCGCTTTTGCTTGCAGTGCTGGCCTTATCATGAGTTTAAATCCCCACTCTGGGGTTTGATTTTTATTATGCTAATAAAGCAAAGGTAACTATAGGTTGTTAGTAGTATTCTACCCTTGCATTTTTCCCTTACCACCTGGAGTTTGCTCCTTATCATCTGGGAAAGTTCCTGACTGGGTTTTGGAGCAGGGCAGATCACTCCCCACGTTAGTGGATTTAATTTTATTAATTTTTAGTTTTGAAACAGGGTCTTGCTTTGTAGTTCAGGCTGGTCCTGAGCTAACTACGTAGCTCAGACAAGCCTCAAACTCACAGCAATCCTCCTCCCTCTACCTCCCAAATGGTGGAATTACAGGCATGAGCCACCATGCCTGGCAGTGTGGCATGTGGTGCTCACCACTGGTGGGCATAAATCACCACGCCTGGTATTATTGTGTGTGGTTACTGGGGATCGAACTCAGGACCTTGCTCTTGCTAGGCAGGCACTAGAAACCACTGAGCTAAATCCCCAGCCCACGAAGCTTAATTTTAATAATCTTCTTTTCTTTGGGGCTGGCTTCATGGTGTCTCCACTGATCAGAGGAGCTGAGCTGACTTTCATCTGAATATTACAGCCTTCAGGGACTTTTCACCTCCTAACTCTGGTGTGAGTCAGCCCAGTAGGGCTAGAGGCAGCTGAGCTATTCCCAACCTCTAAACTGTACCAGATCACCTAAGTGGCATGTCCCCAGGGGGTAGGGGAGCTGCTCAGAATAGACTCTACTTTCTATTTGTCCTCAGCCCTGGCCCTGATTACAATCAAGGCCACTGATCAGGGAAATCCACAAGGAAGAGCGCAGAGACAGGAACGCAAGAGCGAGACTGGAACCTGGAGAAAAGCCAGCTTCTAGAGGTAGTAGGAGGTGCAGAGCTCAGGAGAGGCATCTGGGCGGATGGTCCAGCCGGCAAGGAGGGTGGGTTCGCTCTGGGATCTTCATGCCACGAGTTCCCTCCTAAAACTCCTGCACATATCTCACACTGAAAGAATTTTCAGGCAGTCATATATATATATATATATTTTTTTTTTTTTTTTGAGACAGGGTCTCGCTTTTGTAGTTCAGGCTGGCTCTGAGCTCACTATGGAGTCCAGGCAAGCCTGGAACTCAGCAATCCTCCTGCCTCTGCCTCCCGAGTGCTGGGATTACAAGCATGAGCCACCACACCTGGCACTGTGGTATGTGGTATTGATTGCTGGTGGGCGTGAGTCTCCACGCCCAGCATTGTATGTGGTTACCGGGGATCAAACTCAGGACCTTGTGCTTGCAAGGCAGGCGCCAGAACCATTGAGCTAACCCTCCAGCCCCAGGCAGTCATATTTTTTAAAAAAATTATCTGAATTGGACAAAGATGAATTAACAGTGTTATTAAGCAACCAAAGGTTAACTAGGTAACTTTGTTCTTTATGGAAAGCACCTTAGTAGCCACGACAACTTCTGGAATCTGTCACCAAAGGAGCACAAAGGACTCAGAAAGTCCTGCCAGAGCTCTCTGCTCTGCCCACCCCCTGCTTTGTGTAAACTCTGCTCCCTGTATTCCCAGACAAACTCCAGAGGGATTAAACCTCATAGATCTCAAGTGTCAAATAACTAACCAATCGATACTCTAACGGCCACATACTCTACTTCTGTACTTCTGCTGGAGACCCTAGAAAGCTGCCAGGCCTTGAAACTCTGGGTTGGATTTCCCTATCCACCAGAGGCCTGCAAACCTCTTTCTGGTTTGAGTATTCCGTAGCAACATCACTTTGGCATCCACTCAGCTTCTACTTACCTGTTCTTTCCTGATGGGAGAATTCTTAGTCTACTTTGATTAAATGTGCCAGGAGGACTTTGCAAACCAGCTCTTAAATTTTTTTTTTTTTGCCCTTTTTCTGTTTGTCATGTTGTTGTTATTGAACATTGAACCCAGGGCCTCTTCACTGATTTGTATCCACAGTCTTCCCCCATACCTCCTCCTTCTTTAAGTTTCTTCTCATTTCTATTTTTTTGTTGTTGATGTTTTTGATTTGGGTTGCTGCCTGTAAAATGCTTATTGCAAGTATCATTCCTGCTAATATTTAGAACCCTGGGGAATGGCTACTTCCTGGGTCATCCTCCAGGTACTTGGGCCTTGAGTCTGGAAAGGCTCTTGAGCAATCTCAGTTCAATTTTCTTTTCCTCCAGAGTGGACCTTCAGGGGATACTGTCTGGTGATTCTGCCACTGCCTCCAGTTGTACAGGCCTCTCCCATTTCATGTCAGGGACTCTGTTCACCCTTTTTTGGTGTTTTATTTTGTTGTTGAGACAGCATCTTGTGTAGTCCAGGATGAACTCACTAGTAGCTGAGGCTGATGTCAAACTTGCAGTGATCCTCCTACTTCAGACTCCCAAGTGCTTGGATCACAGGTGTGTGCCACTATAGATGGCTCCCACACCTTCTTTTTGAGGTGAGGCCTAAGTTGCCAGGTGGGGCTTGAATTTGCAATCCTCCTACCTCAGTCTCCCTGAATGCTGGAGATACGGGCATGTGCCACTATGCCTGGCTATGATCACTTCTTCAGCACCTGTCAGTGACTGGACATTACACAGGTGTTCATTCTGGGAACAAAGGCAGAACCATACAGTTGTGTTGTTTCCTTGGGTACCAGTGATAAAACTTATTCTACAAATATGAAAAATAAAAGGAGGGAACTGGGCCACAAAAATAAAAAACTCAGGCCAAGCGTGGTGGTTCACTGCTGTAATCCCAGAATTTGGGAGGCAGAAGCAGGAGGAGTGCTGAGTTTGAGGCTTGCCTGGGCTACATAGTGAACCCAGGGCCAACCTGAACTACAAAGCGAGACCCTGTCTCAAAATAAATAAATAAAATAAAATAAAAAGTTTGGCAAGGAAACAAAAGAGTAATGCTGAAGTTTGGATCAAATGTAAATGAGTTACAGAAATCCTTAGCTGTGGAACTGTTGACCTGCTGCTGTTTGAGACACTTGGGAAATGGAGAAGCCATCTGTTGGTGGCTGTGCCTAGAGCTTCACCACTGTGTACTGAGTTGCTGTAAACGCAGATGTGCACATATTCCTGTGGTGTGGTATATGGAAGGTACAACTGGGACAAATGAGATCTCAATTTTTAGTTTCTTGAGGCCTCTCCATATTGATTCCCTAGCAGTTGTACCAGCATACACTCTGTTATGGTACAGATTTAAAATGTTCCCCAAAATGTCTCAAGGTGCAGGTGAAGCCTGATTGAAGGGTGAGTGACAGGATGTGGCTTGGAAGGGTTTTTGTCCCCAGTGCCCTCCACCCCTTCATACGAGCAACTGTCCTCTGCAGCAGCCCTTCCACCATGCTGTTTCAGTACTGTGCAAAGCTTTTTAGGAAAATGAAGTTCCAGTTGATTCTGATATTTCCTGAGGGATTGGATTTTTTGTTCATAATGTCTTTTTCCACACCAATGTCTGAGGATTCTATGTCTTCTCTCTTCCACACATTTAGTGTTTCTGTTTAATATCTTGATCTATCACCTGTTTCAATTTTAGGCTAATGCATGGTGAAAGATATGGGTCTAGTTTCACTCTTCAGCATATGGAAAGCCAGTTTTTCTAGAACTGTTTAATATTAAAGAGGCTCTCTTTTCTGCAGTGAAGGTGGCCCTTTCATCAAAGACAAAATATCTGAGTGTGTTTGGAGTTGTTTCTGCATCTTTGATATTTTCCATTGATCCTTGGGTGCAATTTTTGGTTTTGGGGTTTTTTTTTTGCTAGTACCATGGTGTTTTTCTGTTTGTTTTTTTTGAGACAGGGTCTCGCTTTGTAGTTCAGGCTGGCCCTGAGCTCACTATGTAGCCCAGGCAAGCCTTGAAGTCAGCAATCCTCCTGTCTCTGCCTCCCAAGTGCTGGGATTACAGGCGTGAGCCACCACGCCCTGCTCTGTGGTATGTGGTGCTGATTGCTGGTGGGTGTGAGTCACCACACCCAGCATTGTATGTGGTTACCGGGGATCGAACTCAGGACCTTGCGCTTGCAAGGCAGGCGCTGGAACCACTGAGCTAACCCTCTGGCCCAGTACCATGGTGTTTTGATCTGCAGTTCTCTGATGCCTAAAGGTACTGGACATTGTGTGTGTGTATATTTATTGATTGTTTATATTTCTTCTTCTTTCTTTTAGACAGGGTCTCACTTTGTAGTTCAGGCTAGCTCTGAGCTCACTATGTAGCCCAGGCAAGCCTCGAACTCAGCTACCCTCCTGCCTCTGCCTCCTGGGTGCTGGGATTACAGGCATGAGCCACCACACCCAGCACTGTGGTATGTGGTATTGATTGTTGGTGGGTGTGAGTCACCACGCCCAGCATTGTATGTGATTAATGGGATCGAACTCAGGACCTTGTGCTTGCAAGGCAGGCACCGGAACCACTGAGCTAAATCTCTGGCCCCCCTATTATTACGATTTTTATAGCAAAACATTGTTACATTTTAGACAACATAATAATACTCATCATAAGGAATTTGTACCTGTAGGTGATACATCCCACCCTTTTTCCCATACATCCCCCCTCCTCTATGTACAAAAGCTTTTTTTTTTTCTGCTTTTTGAGACAGGGTCTCGCTTTGTAGTTCAGGATGGCCCTGAGCTCACTATGGTGCCCAGGCAAGCCGCCGCGAACTCAGCAATCCTCCTGTCTCTGCCTCCTGAGTGCTGGGATTACAGGCGTGAGCCACCACGACCAGCATTGTGGTATGCGGTGTTGATTGTTGGTGGGCGTGTCTCCACGACCAGCATTATATGTGGTAATTGGGGATCGAATTCAGGACCTTGCGCTTGCGAGGCAGGCGCTGGAACCACTGAGCTAACCCTCCGGCCCCAAAAGCTTTTTCATTTTTCCTTTTATTTCCACTTTTTTCTAGTCCCTTCCTTCCCTTCTCTCTCTTCTTCCTTGTCCCCCTTCCCATTTGAACATTTTCTTCCCCTTTACCAGTATCTATTACACATTTTAGTTATTTTCACTTTTGTTTTCTCTTTAAAAGTAGTATTTAAATGTGTGTGTCTGATTTATTTCACTTAAGAGTATGTTTTAAGGTCCATGCCTTGACCCACAAATGTCTCAAGCGTATCCTTCTTTATACCAAAGTAGTACTCCATGTATAAAAAGAACCACATCATTCTTATCCATTCATTGGTTGATGGGCATTTGGGCTATTTTCAAGATTTAGCTATCATGAACTGTGCCACTAAAAAAATGGATGTATGGGCTGGAGATTTAGCTCAGTGGTTTCAGGTGCAAGGTCCCTGGTTCAATCACTGGTGATCACATACAACACTACTGGGCATGGTGACTCATGCCTACTAGCAATCAGTACCACATATCACAGTGCCGGGCATGGTAGCTCATGCCTGCAGTCCAAGCACTCAGGAGGCAGAGGCAGGAGGGTTGCTGAGTTTGAGGCTTGTCTGGGCTACACAGTGAGCTCAGGGCCAGCCTGAACTACAAAGTGAGACACTGTCTAAAAAAAAAAAAAAGATATGTATCTATAACCGGGTATGATGCCTTAAATTCTTCTTTTGGGAAGATACCAAAGGGAATATCTTGATCAAATGGAACCCCTAGTCCTAGTTTTTGAGGAATCTCTCCACATTGCTTTACACAATGATTGTATCAATCTGCATTCCCACCAACAGTGAAGGGCTTCTTTCTCCCCACAATCCCATCAACATTTGTTATTAATTGATTTCTTGACAGCAGCCATTCTTTCTGGAGTGAGATGGAATCTCAGCAGTGTTTTAATTTGCAACTTTCAAATGACCAGTGATATTGAACATTCTTTTCTATATTTATTTGCTTGTTTCTACTTCTTCATGTGAGAACTGTCTATTCATTTCAGAAGCCCATTTTTGGATTGAGTCTTTTACATTTAGGGGTCTGATTTTTTTTTTTTCTTTTTTTGAGACAGGGTCTCACTTTGTAGTTCAGGCTGGCCCTGAGCTCACTATGGTGCCCAGGCAAGCCGCCGTGAACTCAGCAATCCTCCTGTCTCTGCCTCCTGAGTGCTGGGATTACAGGCGTGAGCCACCACGTCCGGCATTGTGGTATGTGGTGTTGATTGTTGGTGGGCGTGTCTCCACGCCCAGCATTATATGTGGTTACCGGGGATCGAACTCAGGACCTTGCACTTGCGAGGCCGGCGCCGGAACTACTGAGCTAACCCTCCGGCCCTAGGGGTCTGATTTTGTTGAATTCTTTTTATATTCTAGGTAATAGTTCTTTATCTGAGGAGCAGCTGGTAAATTTCTTTCCTACACTGTGGGTTGCCTCACCACTTTTTTGGTGGTTTCTCTCGTGCAAAAGTTTTTTAATAAAATGAGGTCCCAGTTTTTGATTCATTGTATTATTTCCCATAGAGTCTGGGTTTTTTCATAAAGTCTTTGCCTGCTCCTATGTCCTTAAATGTTCTAACTATTCTCTCTTTCAGCAGATTTAGTGTTTCTATTTTAATATTTAGATACATTTCAATTTGTTTAGTGTATGGTGAAAGATATGGGTCTACTTTCAATCTTCCACATGTGGAAAGCCAGTCTTTCCAGCACCATTTATTAAAGAGGATGTCTTGGGGCCGGAGGATTAGCTCAGTGGTTCCGGCCCCTTTCCTCGCAAGCGCAAGGTCCTGATTTCGATCCCCGGAAACCACACACAATGCTGGGCGTGGAGACTCAGGCCCACCAGCAATCAATATCACATACCACAGTGCCGGGCGTGGTGGCTCACGCCTGTAATTCCAGCACTCAGGAGGCAGAGACAGGAGGATTGCTGAGTTCAAAGCTTGCCTACGCTACATAGTAAGCTCAGAGCCAGCCTGAACTACAAAA
>PVIC010058875.1:0-10265 GCA_004025085.1 Thryonomys swinderianus | reverse complement strand
CAACCTGAACCGCAAAGCAAGACCCTGTCTCAAAAGAAAAAAAAAAAAAAAAGATAATTTTTTGAGACACACATTATAGGCACACTTTAATTGCTGAGAAAATCTTATTGATGAAATGGGCTTTTTGAAAGTGGCATTTATTTATATGAAATAACAGGAAATAAACCTGCTTCAAAATGACTTCGATCCTCTAATGAAATGAAAATGATGTAAAATTTAGCTGCATCATTTATGCCCCTAATTTGGAATTGGTATAGGTGACTCTTGACCTGGCATCCTGGTGCATCCATCCCCTTGAGAGACGAACGCAGTATATCTCAGAGGTGGGGAGAACAGATAGGGTTGTTCTCGCTCTAAGACACTGAGGGGCTGCTTTCTTACACAGGCCCCTCTCTCACATTCCCACCAGCCCACCCTCACTTGAGGATCCACTGAATGCAGTGGGTGTGGTCAGACCTCCTGGACTCAGAGTTTGGATCCTATACAAATACAGGGCCTTACATTATGAATGTGCCTGAAAGTTTGCCTGGAAATTGACCTGGAATTTTAAGTTCAGATCTCCATGCAAGAAAGCCAAAAATGCCATAGAAAGGAGCTAATGATTAGTGGCTACAATCTTTCCAGGCAATGCCCTGGGTACAATTGGAGACTCCCTACAGTATGGGTTTTTAACCCTGTGGTGTGCGTTCCTTAGAACTTGGCAAAGCCTGATGCTGGCCACCAAGCTGAGTCTGCCTTGTAATGAGGTTGGTCACTGATGTCCACCTAGTCCACGAAAGGGACTGAGCCCTCCAGGGCTGTCTGGCCTCCACAGGCTCTAGTGGCTGGTAGAGCTGGTCATGCATGTGCCCTCAGTAGGGACCCTTGTGGTCTGAGGTTTGCGGGACAGCAACCACAGGACTCACACACAAAGACAGGCTTTGAGGTACAACGGGAGGAAAAGCCTCCCCAGGCTGTTAGGCTATCCCAGCCACATCTTGCCATATAATTCGTTTAACTTCTAAGAAGCAATCGTAGCAGAAATACACATATAATAGTAGGGCTCCGCATCTTGGTCAAATAGGGCACTAGGAATGAATCAGCTTTGAGTGGAACGAAGATGCCCAGGGTCAGGCTTTGTGAACTCTGTGAATTCATTTCCCTCCTACTGCAGAGCACGCAGCAGCCTCGGCCAGAGTGAAGGCGGAAGTCAAGAGGAACCCTTCCTTTCCACCTTCCCCACCGCCCGCCCACAGTGGCTTTAGGTGACCGATTCTGGCCTCACCACCCCGCGAGGCCGTTAACTCCTCCCTGGCTTCCCACAGTACACGGGTGGGAAGACTCACAGAGGTGGCCGCGCCGCTGCAAACACGTTGTCAGTAATAATGGTGCACACATGTAAATATTTCACAGGGCGCTCGTTAGAAATAAATGAGATAGCTTCAGAGGAGCCTGCCACTTGGGCGCACACTCCTCCAGCAATCAGAGCGCTGGTCATGAGATGGATCGTGGAAGGAATCGGGTTCTGAGTCGCACCTGCTCCTCCTGTCCCCTCTCCACTCCGGCCTGCAGCGCCGGCCCGCTGGGTCCCGCAGTCTGCGCTCCGGCTTGCTGTGCTGGCTCCCAGACCCCGGCCCAGCCCTGCGATCTCTGCCTTGAGATCGTGAATGTACAGAGGTCAGCGAAGGAAGCGCCTGTCCACAAACCAAGGCCGCTTTCTCCGTCTTTTTGGCTCCTCTGAGAGGGACAGGAAGAAGGCTGGGTTTAGAAACCAAGGACGAATGTACGACTCCCTCGGTACCTTCATGACGTGGCCTCATTTACTAACCGGAAGGAGGAACTGCAAATATTAGAACTTGAGCCCATGTCTTGTGGGACTTCACCTCCGCCTCACGGATCCTTAGCTTAACTTCTAAGAAGTAATTTTAGTGGAAAACACACTCACAGAAGAATGGCCCGGCCCAAGGTGGCGCTGGGAGTGAATTGGCTTTTAGTAGAAAAGAAAAAAAAAAGGTTCCCAAGGTCAGTCTTCGTGAACTCACTGCAGATGTGTTTCCCCCTTGCGCACAACGGGAGAAGGAAACAGAAAGGAGAGGACGTGCACATCTGGCCAGACACACGGAAGCCCGGAGGCACCTCTCTCCGCTAAGAGGCAGACTGAGTGATCATAAACTCTTCTACCAATTTGTTCCTTATCATTTTGTCATTTTGAAAATGGTATCCAAATAGTATCATACCTTATGTGAACTTTCAGGGTAGGCTTTTTATGTAGTGCTGAATTCTATCTACTAATAATTTGTTAAGAATTTTTACATCGATATTCACAAGGGATTCTGGGCACTACTCTTTTTTTTTTTTTTTTTTTTGGTCCTACCTTTGTTATTGCTGAGGTAGCATTAGCTTCTTGAATTACCAGGGAAATGGTCCCTTCTCTTACAGAGTTTTGGAGAGCTTTTGTAGAACTGATATTAACTCTTTTCACATGTCGTTTTATTGACGTACCATCAATAAAACCATCTGGGCCTGTAATATTGTTTGTCAGGAGTTTTTAACTCACTAATTCAATTTCCTTGATAATTATAGGGCTATTCAAATTATCTACATCATCCTGGGCAGGCTGAGCTTACTGGTGCTTACTCGAGTTTTTGAATCGGTCTGAACTGGTCCATTTCATCCAAGTTGTCAAATGTTTGTTTACAGAGTCGCTCCCGTCTCCTCCTAGGCTCTCAGAGCAGGGCTTAGTAATGCCTGCTGTTTCCTGCCTGTTAGATTGGTGATTTATCTTCTCTGTTTCTTTGTTAGTCTTGCTAGAAGTTTGTCAATTATATTCATCTAAAGCCAGCATTCTGATCTTACTGCTTCTCGGTTCCTCTGCTTCCAACCTCATTGATTTCTGCTTTCGTCTTTATTATTTCTTTCCTTTGACTTGTTTGCGTTTATTTTGCTCTTCTTTTTCTAGGTTCTTGCGGTGAGAGTGTAGGTTATTGATTTGAGACGTTTTTCTTTTTCTAATGTAATTTTAAGTGCTATAAATCTCCCTTTCGGTACCGCCTTAGCGTATTTTTTTTCCCCATTTGCCTTGAGACATCCTCTTTGATTATTTAACAGTGCTTTGTTTAGGTTCCAAGTGCTTGAATACATTCATTTTCTCTTTTGCTTTTGATTTCTGCTTTAACTCTTTTGTTGTTAAAGAACAAGTCTGTACAATTTCAGTTCTTTAAATTTGTTAAGGTTTGGTGAAGTAGAGGGCAGTCTCTCTTGGCGTTCATCTCATTTTAGGAGACACTCTGCTCTTGTTAGATAAAGAATGTAATGTGGGGCCGGAGGGTTAGCTCAGTGGTTCCAGCGCCTGCCTCGCAAGCGTAAGGACCTGAGTTCGATCCCCGGTTACCACATATAATGCCGGGCGTGGTGGCTCACGCCTGTCATCCCAGCACTCGGGAGGCAGAGATAGTAGGATTGCTGAGTTTGCGGCGGCTTGCCTGGGCACCATGGTGAGCTCAGGGCCAGCCTGAACTACAAAGCAAGACCCTGTCTCCAAAAAAAGCAAAAGAAAAAAGAATGTAATGTGATGCTGATATTGCTCTGAATGCCCCTGTATGCCTGCTGAGGTGGTTCACACAGGAGTCCATCTCCTTGTGCTGTCGACAGTTAATAGGTGGCTGCTGGAATCTCCAACCATGACTGAGAACATCTACTACTCCTGCTACCTCTATCCGCTTTCAGTTTTGCATATTTATCAGCTAGCTCTGTTCTCTGGTCCATATGTGTTTCCTTTTTTTTTTTTTTTTTTTCTTGCAGTACCGGGGATTGAACTCGGGCCTTTGTGCATCCAAGGCTGGCTTGGTACCACTTGAGCTAAATCCTCTTGCGTTTACTTTTTTGCAATGTCTTTTTTACTGCCTCTCTGTCCCAGCTAATTTCCTTTGTTCTGAAGTATACATCTTTTAGAATTAATATAGATACCCTTGCTTTTATTTGATCAGAGTGACACGGTATATCTTTTTCAACTCTTCCACGTTGAACCTACCTTCGGTATTGATATATTTGGCTTGTTTAATGCAACTATCAAACCCAGGTCTTGAGGCTGCAGTTTATTTTTTGTTTTCTGTTTCTCATGGCTTTCATCTCTGCTTTCTTTTTTCTGCTTTTCTGTGAATAATTACATTCTTAAGACTGTTATTAATTTATCTAGCATAGTTTTTTGAATATATCTTCTTGTAAAAAAAATTTTAGTAGTTGCTCTAAGGGTAACCGAGTATAACTTTTCACAGCCTGTAGGCATGGACTTTGGAGCAGTTATGGTGAAACAGAAACTTGGCTTTCTGTATATTCCTTTATCCTCTCCTGTACATAATTGTTTTAAAGTTTTCATGTATATGCATTGAGAACCTTATCAGGCTGTTACATAACTCCGTTATAGATGCTCAAGAAGAGAGAGTGTATTGTTTTATCATGTATTCTAACTTTCCTTTGTTCTTTTTCCTTCCAATGCTCTGAGATTTCTTCTTTTGTTGTTTCCTTTCTGTCTCAAGAATTTCCTTTAACCATTCTTTTAAGGTTACTCCACTGACAATAAATTCTTTTAGCTTTCCTCCATTTAGGAATGAATGTCTTATTTCCCCTTCTTCCCTGGTTATTTTTACTCCACATAGAATTCAAAATTAACAATGCTCTTCCATCCTTTGAAAAATGTTCTGCCACTTCCCTTTGGTCCCTGATGTTATTCTTTTGTCCTTCAAACCTTTTCTTTTTTGAGACAGGGTCTCGCTTTGTAGTTCAGGCTGGCCCTGAGCTCACTATGTAGCCCAGGCAAGCCTCGAACTCACAGCGATCCTCCTGCCTCTGCCCCCCTGAGTGCTGGGATGACAGGTGTGAGCCACCACGCTAGGCCATCCCTCAAATTCTTTACAAGTGAGTTGTCCTTCGCATTTCTTTCTGTGAATTATCAGATGCTTGATTATGATGTCTCTTGGTGTTGGCAGGGTTATCCTGCTCACGGCTTGCTCATCTTCCTGAATCTGCTGGTTTATGTCTTCCCTCCAACTTGAAAATTTCTCAGCCTCTTTTTAGTACTTTTCAGCCCTGTTCTCTTTTTCATGTCCTGCAATTCCATAGGCACAAATAAGAGATCTCATGTGACACCCACTGGTCTCTGAGGAGGTTCTGTTCATTTTTTTCCCAGCCTGTTTTCTCCATCTTGCTCAGATTGGCTAGTGTCTGTCACTCTGTGCTCAAAGTCATTGATTCTTTCCTCTGCCTCTTCCATTGTGTTGTCAAACCTATCCATTGATTTAAATGTGTTCTTACATCTTTCCATTCTAAAATTTCCAATTGGTTCTCCTTTGTCTCTTCTATTTTCTGCACTGACACTTTCTATTTTTCATTTGTTTCGAGCATGTTTTCTGTTTCTTACTGAATTACTTTTATGATGGCTGATGGGTGGCTTACCAGGTGATCTCTTAATATCTATATTATCTCATTGTTACTGTCTATAGATTTTCTTTTCTTAAGAAAGTTGAAATTTTCACGATTCTTCATAGAAGTGATTTTTTTTGTAATTTTTCAGTTTGGACTATTGTTTTGAAACTCTGGATTTTACTTAAATCTGGGGTTGTCTTGTTTTGTTTTGTTTTGTTTGTGGTACTGGGGCTTGAACTCGGGCCCTTATGCAGCCAAGGTCGGTGCGGTAGCACTTGAGCTAAATCCCCGGCCCTAAATCTGTTTTAACAGGCCCCTCTGACACCATCCTGGTAGAGAATGGAGGGGTGCTGGCTGGTTATTACCACTTAGGAGAGGAGACTCCTTCCTTGTTGCTGCTGGCGGCTGGGAATTCAGGGGTCCCACGAGCTCTCCATTGCTCCCGTCCTGGCTCGGGGGGCTGGGACACCTCCTTTCTACTCTTCAGGCGGCCTCCACTGACACCATGGCTTTGCGGTGCTGGATACCACCCAGATGTGGGGGGAAACTACTCTTCCCTTGGCTTCCTCCTTGGCTATCGCTCGGCCCAGTGAAAACACTGAAGTGCGTCCTCACTAGTGGGTTGAGGATGGAACTTGCGACTTCCTGCTTGGTCTTTGCCCAAGATGGGACTGCAGTTTCTCCATTATGTTTGGCTAGAGCTGAGTGATTCTATTATCTGGAAGTTTTTTGTCTTTGCAGCCTACCCCCTGGTCCTTTGGTATTCCCGGTGGAGAACTTTTCATCTGCACCAATTGACATTTCCATGTCACCTGCTATTCTAGCCCAAGTCTCAGGTACATGAGGGAAAAAGAAAAATCCGCTGCTTCCCTGTGAGTTCTAGGCCCTGAGTTTCCTAGGTGGCCTATCTTCTCCTCTCCTCCTTTGAGACGTTTCTTATGTTTGTTTGATCTAAAAACCCAGAGTGCTGTACTTAGTGGAAGGAGTAGGAAGGAGTATATCTATTCCGTGGTTTCCAGAATTACAGTGAATAGTTTATATAATGTACTTCTATAGTATATAACCTTGCTCTTTCTTCCAGTCTGTCGTGTGAGATGAAAGTTAAATTCATCTTTAAATAATCTGGAATCATGATAGTAGATCTAACCTTTGGCAGGGATGGAGTCATAAGAATACTATCAGGTAGAAGAGGATAGGCACAAGTAGGAGGAACAGACGTGGTGAGGAAAGGTACTGACAGTTCCGAGGGACTTTCCGGGGAAATAGGTAGATCTTGTGCTCTCCTGCCTCCGGAAACAAGAAAGCATATTAGTTTTGGGGCCAGAGGGCCTAAGTTACGGCTGACATGGTGACACTGGCCAGCGCCTTCACTGTCCTGTACCATTCACTCCTCCTTAACGTGTGCTGGCTGGGGATGACGTCCTTGGATTTCCTCTAGATCTTACAGTTTGTTATTGCCTTTCTCAAAAGTCTGTTCCTCCCTACGCACACACATGCACACACGTGCATGCGCGCACACACATGCTTCTGCAGCTACTGCTCACTAGTTGTTGTTCTTTTTCTTCCCCGAAGTACCAGGGTTCAAACTCAGGACCTCAGGCAGATGTGGTGCCGCTGAACTGCGTCCCAGGTCCTCACCAACTTTTTAACTTCAGCTCCTCCTGCACACCTCCTCCAACTCTTTTACCCTCCTACAGAGGGCTTTAAGGGGGATTTGCCTACATGCTTCTGTAAGACATTTAAAACCTCACTCATCAGTTTTGGGAAATCTTGCTCATTTAAATTGTCACAGCTCAAGAGCCCTGGGATTTAAACCTTGGAAAGGGGAAGGCTCGTCAGCAGAATTTCCGTGTTAATTTGTAAAGAGATGGGTGATGTTAAAACTTTCCACTCTCAAAAGGCTGGAGAGAGACTATAGACAAAGAAGCCCAAAAGGGCAAGAGAGAAAAACCTTAGGTTTCTCCATCCTGCCAGTCTCCAGCCCTACCAGAATGAGAAGGATGGGAAAAAGAAAGAGACAAAATCACAGCCGAGAGGGACAAGCTTGGAAGAACTGGGCATAAGAAAAGGATCTGAATATAGAGACAGCCATGATTTATGATAGACAAACAGATATCTACCCTCCAGGTACAGATGCATTTCAGAACAGCCTTTGCCATATTTTTCATCTCTGTCCTTTATCACTTAAGCTACCAGAGCTACCATTGGTTAAAAGACCTCTAGGTAATGTTTGTTCACACATAAATTCCTTGACATATGGTGACTGGACAAATTGTTCAAATATGCTAGAAGAAGGTAACTTTTTCAAAGTTATTTATGCTTCCCAGCCTCTCGATTTTTTTTTTTTAACACCAAAGAGTGTGTTTGATAGTGAAGCGGGTTTTCCTTCTCTTGCAGGGACCATAGAAAATCCCTGCTTAAGGTGAGAGCTGTCGCTGATAGACTTTTGCACAGGCTGACTCAGAAGAGACAGAACAGACCAAGAGTAGGAGGCCCATCACGGGAAACAGGAGCTCCCTGCACAGGGAGAAACTCGGTTCCCGGGAGCCCATCGGATGGAAAAGGGTCTCAGGAGGCCACAGAGAGGACACGGGAAGGACTTGCTCCCTCAGATCTTCTGTATTCGCTAGAACCCCTGCAAATGCTCACCGAGGACTGTTTGATGCTGCTCATGGTCACTGGGGAGGCGTGGCTACTCAAGGATTGAAGTATCCGGACGACAGACAGCAGTTTCAGTACACAGATTAATTATTTTTTTTTCCGGTGTAAACGAGCATGCGCTGTTCTCCTGCCCTGAGAGACACTTGAAATCTAGTGGTGGCATATGTCTTCCCCTTGCCCTTTCCTGTCTCCTTTCAGCTCCCCTCACTGCACTGCTGAGACTCTACTGCAGCAGGCTCAGTCAGGGCTGCTGGGAGAGAGCGGGCCTACCAGCCTCCCACGGCTGCAGAGCCTCGGGGGAGACACTCCCGGGCCGTCCACAGCTCCGCACCATGCTACAGTCCAACAGAGGCTCACAACTCTTCTAACCCCCAAGCCAAGGCCGGGAAGGAAGGGACCACAAAGAGACCACAGTGTGTGCGATGACTCATGATATGCCACTGACGGAGCCAAAGTTTGTGGGAAAGAAGAGAGATCAAGAGAAGAAACGAAGCAGAGCAGACCCTGGGGTCCCTCATGAGAATTCATTGGATTTTTCCACTCGGTGATTATTGGTGACTTTAGCAAGAATGTCTTAGCTGATCTACAAGGGACTGGGCTTGTTGGTCATGAGCTGCAGTGCAAGAAGGCGTGTGAAGAAGCCAAGTGGAAGGCAAGTCTGAGAATAAACATGGCGGCAACCTCGGTGTTCTGGTTTCGATTTAACATCCCCCAGACGCCTCGTGTGTTTGGAAAGTGATTGGATAATGGAAGCAACTACACTCACTGTTAAGAGGTGGAGTCTGATTAGAGGTGGGTCACTGGGGCCTGGCCAGGAAGTGTCAATCTCTCCCCCTCCCCTCTCCCTCTCCCCTTCTCTCTCTGCTTCCTGTCCACCATGATGTGAGCGGCTCTCCTCTGCTAGACCCTCTCACCATGCTGTTTCCGCCTTGGAGGCAGCGACCACAGGCTGAAACCATGAGCCCAGATAAACTTTTCTTCCTTCCTCCTTTTAAGTTTGGCTGTCAGGTATTTTGTCCCGGAAACCAGAAAGTGATGAAGGCCCCCAGGGAGGAGCTCCAGGGTGGTGTTTGGGAAAACAGTGTTCAGAGGGTGAGACAGAGCAGCAAACGCTGAGAGGGAAATGGAAACTGTCCAGGAGCCCAGAAATCACACAGCGCAGACCCAGTGAACAGAGTCTACAAGGGCACATTATAGTATTTTCCTCACCTGTCTTCCTGTTGGATGACAGAGGGCAACAGCAGTCCCTGTAGCTCTGACCACACCTAGTGAAGACACTCAGGAAAGAGGAACAGCTTCTGAAAGTGGCGAGAAAGGTGGGCTGAGTGTGTCCAAAACCCAGAGGACTATTTTGCAGGCGATTAATGCCAATGTGTCCTTTACTGTAACAATTTTTAATTCAAACATTTATCACATGTTCTATATATTTTATTTTCGTCCCCCTTGCAGCACCAGCTTGGCCCGGTGGGGAGGAGAATTCCATATAACAAAGTCTCTACAAGGACTCAGAATAGCACGTGACGCAGTGGAGTCTTGGTGTAACTGTCCCGCCTGCACGGTGGTCTAGGGTGGGCGCCACCCGACTTTAGAAGACGCCATTCACACGGACTCCACTCTGAATCCTGCGCAGTCTCCAGCGCTCTGCCTGACAGCTCTCAAATACTCATCTCTGCCTGGCAAGGCTGTTAGGAAAATTACAGTCAAACGCATGGGAAGTACCTTTTACACCATAGCCACTGTACTCGTAGCAGCTGGTATTATTTACATGGAGAGACACATCTGGCAGTTTAGCAGCAATATTTGCTCAGAGTACTTCTTCCTGGTGGGCAGAGACTAAATTTGATTAAAAGGCTATGGAGGAATTTTAAGCAA
Source organism: Thryonomys swinderianus (assembly GCA_004025085.1). Classification (NCBI taxonomy): domain Eukaryota; kingdom Metazoa; phylum Chordata; class Mammalia; order Rodentia; family Thryonomyidae; genus Thryonomys; species Thryonomys swinderianus. The sequence goes on along the minus strand of PVIC010058875.1, from coordinate 332 downwards.
GCGAAAGGAAGTTGAAGAACATCTCAAGGTTATTTTCAGCCCATTGGAATGGAGGGGACTCACTTCCAAGGGTATCATTTGTTGTACTGCAGGAGGTTGCTGTGTGGAAACAGAACTCTGGATTTTGTCTTTCTTTTTAATGTCTCTCGGTTGCTGGAAGCCCCTCTCTGTACCACCACGCAGTCTTGCTACAATTAATTAGATAACCATGTCTTTACATTAGTTGATCTTTAAATTAGTCTCCTCCTAATGAAATTTCAGGGAAGCCTCACAGGCTCCTTGATGAAATTTGGGATCCCCCTTAGTCTTGTCAGCCGTGATTTTGGGAAATT
>PVIC010058874.1:0-10218 GCA_004025085.1 Thryonomys swinderianus | reverse complement strand
TTCAGGCTGGCCCTAAGCTCACTATATAGCCCAGGCAAGCCTCAAACTTAGCAATCCTCCCGCTTCTGCCTCCCGAGTGCTGGGATTACAGGCATGAGCCACCATGCTCGGCACTGTGGTATGTGGTACTGATTGCTGGTGGGCATGAGTCACCACATCCAGTACTGTTGTATGCGATGACTCACAACAGGGATTGAACCAGGGAGCCTGCACTTGCTAGGCAGGTGCCGGAACCACTGAACTAAATCTCTGGCCTGGGAAAAAACTTCTTAATACTTATATTAATAATCTATCTTCAATAATGTATTCATAATTCTTACCTATCATACTCCGTGATTTCACCACCCTGTAGCAGCAGTAAAGTGTTAAAAGGCCCATCAGCATGATGACACACATTCCAGTAGTGAAGCCAGCCTATTTAAAAACAAAAATATAGAACATACATCATCATGTAGAAATAAATCCATATACAATTTCATTATATTCTCCTAAACATGATAAAAACCTGACAATTAGTGGGAAACTAAATATAGCCATTTATTTTCTTTAATTTTACATAGATTTATAACAAATGATAAAGAAAAAAGATTTCAAATATAAGTATGCTGAGAAATTAATTACCTGTTTTATGCCCCAAGGAATACTTAATATAGATGTCCCCATCATGGTATTCCAAATCATGAAACTGAAAATAGGATAATAGCAGTAAAAATAAGGATTTTGTTCAAATATTTTAATTAAGACAAAAGTTAAAATAGTAACTTTCATTCATATAAGTTTAAATCATGTTCCCCAAAATACTTTACTCACATGGTCACTAAACTGGTATTTTTGCCATATCCTTCAGTGTAACTTTGAAGTTTATAAGCAGAACCCAAAGGACTATACACGTAGCACTCTTCTGGACCTGGAACTACATGGTCTGGAGCAATCTGATGGAAAAAAAACAAACAAACCACAAGTATGAGAACCAGTAAATGTGCAAAATAAGCTATTTTCTATATACCATAGCACCTGATTCTAAACACCATGAACATATAAACTAGATGTATCCCTGATCAGCACATTAGAACTTTTCTTTTAAATGTAGGTAGTGGATCTTAAGAAGCAAAATTATGCCACTGTCAAAAGAGCAGAAGAGAGGATGCAGAAACAATCCAAGGCATGTTCAACTATCTAATCTCTAACAAAGAGGTTAAAAACAAATACTAGGGGAAAGCCATTTTGTTTGGTTCTCCTATTTTTCACGTCTCTTCATTGGCAGTATAGAATGGGCATGGGGCTTTGGCTAAGGTGTAAGGGAGCAGGTTGCTCAGCTTGTCTTTCTCCACTGTCCTTGTAGGAACATAGCCAGAATTTGCCACTTGTTGTCTAATCCCACTCCTTGTAACTTTTGATTTTACTTTTTGTGAATTTGTTTTGCTAGATACAGTTGTTTTTCTTTTGCCTAATATAGAATGGTCTTATCCTTCTCTCTTACTCATGGCAGCAGACAACAGAATGCAGATCCAAGAAGATTATGGATAAAGAGAAGGCAATAGACTTGTTTCCACATGTGTTTGTATCTCTAGGAAATAAATGTTTTCAAAGTCATTCCATAGACAGTATTCAAGACATTCTTATTCTATAAGACACTGCCCAATCATGTGCATAAAAAGAAAGGGGCTTAACACTTTCTTTTTGTACCAATTCATGGCCAGTCTTTCTGCTTAGGCCTAATACTCCATCTTGAAGTCTTCCCTTACTTTACTCGTCTCCCTTATTGTAATTTTTGTGATACAGAACACAGACACAGAGTTGAATACATAATTTTTATTTTGTCTTCTACCTTTAACTAATTGCTTCATGTGTCCTCCAACTTGAATTCAAATTTTTTGAAGTTTGAGGCTGCATATTTTTCTCTTCGGCGTAGCACAAAGTTGTAAATTTATATATAATAGGTGCTAAATATAAAAATCATCATTTTTGGAGCCTGCATAAAGAAGATGTGCTTTTTCTATAAAACAGAGTATTGCTCTGCCTTAAAGAATGATAAATTTGAGTCATTTGTATCCAAACGGATGTACCTTCAGGACATACTCATAATGAAATAAATAGGTCACTGATGTGTAAATATTGTATCTTTTCTCTGGTATGAGAAACTGAAGATGTAAATGAGTTCTAGAATGCATGATAGATATTGTGAAACAGAAAATATTCAAAGGGAAATTTGGTGGAGGGTGAGTAAAGAGGGGAACGAAAAAATGAGATGGTAATAGAAAAGGGAAACAAAGTTTATAAATATAGGGGGTGGTGAGTTGTGGAATGGGAAAAATGAGTTAAATTGTGTCTTATAGGGCCAGAGTGTTAGCTCAGTGGTTCTGGCGCCTGCCTCGCAAGCGCAAGGTCCTGAGTTCGATCCCTGGAGACCACATATAACACTGGGTGAGGAGACACGCCCACCAACAATCAACACCGCATACCGCAATGCCAGATGTGGTGGCTCACGCCTGTAATCCCAGCACTCGGGAGGCAGAGACAAGAGGATTGCTGAGTTCGCGGCAGTGTGCCTGGGCACCATAGTGAGCTCAGGGCCAGCCTGAACTACAAAGTGAGACCCTGTCTCAAAAAGCAAGAAAAAAAAATTGTGTCTTATACTGGTACAAATTTTGAATATTGAATGTCATCATGGTGTGTATATACAATGTACCAATAAAGATAAAAAAATCATTCTATTCCAAATTCTGTGCCTTAGGACTTGCCTTTTGCAAAAGATCTATTACCCTGTTTCCTATTATCTTTTATTTTGGCTCTCCCATTTAAAACAAACTTTGCATTATTTAAGCTTGTTTATCTAATGTCTTTCATTTAACTTGATGGTCACAAGATATATGTTTTCCTACAGATGACTCAAGTTTATTCTTTACAATAGAAGAGTTCTCCATTGTGTACCACATTTTCTTTATTTATCTGTCGATCCACATAGTTTCCAAGATTTAACTATTATGAAGTCTGCTACTGTGGAATGCATGTAGCACAGTAATATGATGCATTGAACTATTTGGAGAAGATGCCTAAGGGGAATGGCTATATCTAATGGAATTTCTAGTGTTAGTTTTTGTTTGTTTGTTTGTTTTTGAGACAGGGTCTCGCTTTGTAGTTCAGGCTGGCTGAGCTCACTATGTAGTCCAGGCAAGCCTCGAACTCAGCAATCCTCCTGTCTCTGCCTCCCAAGTGCTGGGATTACAGGTGTGAGCCACCACACCCGGCACGGTGGTATGCAGTATTGATTGTTGGTGGGCGTGAGTCACCATGCCCAGCATTGTACGTGGTTACCGGGGAGTGAGCTCAGGACCTTGCACTTGTGAGGCAGGCGCCAGAACCACTGAGCTAATCCTCTGGCCCTCTAGTGTTAGTTTTTGAGGAATCTCCATACTCCATCGTGGTTATACTAGTCTACATTCCCAACAACAATGTAGAAGGATTCCTTCTTCCTTCCACAGCCTTGCCAGCATTTGCTATTTGATTTCTTGATGAAAACCATTCTTTCTGGAGTAATATAAAATCTGTTCTTTTAATTTGCATTTCTCTAATAACTAGAGCTATTGAAAGTTTCCTTGTATATTTAGTGGCCATTGGTACTTCTGAGAAGTGTGTATAAATTTCATTTGTCCATTTTTTTTTTTTTGAGACAGGGTCTCTTTTTGTAGTTCAGGCTGGCCCTGAGCTCACTATATAGCCCAGGCAAGCCTGGAACTCAGCAATCCTCCTGGCTCTGCCTCCCAAGTGCTGGGATTACAGGTCTGAACCCACCACACCCAGCTCATTTGTTCATTTTTTGATTGAGTCTTTTACTGGAGAGGAGTCTAAATTTCCAGAGTTCTTTATATATTCTAGATATTAGTCTTCTATTCACAGAATAGCTGGCAAAAAATTAATTCCTATTATATAGGTCAGTAATAGTGCACTTTTAGAGACAACTGCCCAAACTGTAACCTGAGACCGACTTATTTATTGTACAGTGCAATTAAACCTGAATACTGAGGGTTTAGTTTAGAAAAACCAACTCATACATTAATATTTCTTGTCTTAAAAGAAAAACAACACGTGCCATATGTTCACCTCCACTCAGGCAGGTTTTCTGTTGGTTGTTTCCTTTGTAGTTCAGAGGCTTTTTAATTTTATCTGATCCCATTTGTTGATTCTTGTGATTTCTTGTACAATGCAGACTCTATTCAGAAAAGTCCTTGCCTACACCTGTCTTCGAGAGTCTTACCTCTTTTATCTTCCAGTAGATTAAGGTTTTCTTTTTAATATTTTGATCTTTGATTCTGATTTTAGTTTACAACGTGGTGAGAGATATAGGCCTAGACCAAATCTTTTGTGCTTTGCTTTGTTTTGTTTTTGAGACAGGGTCTCACTTTGTAGTCCAGGCTGGCCTCAGACTCACAGCCATCCTTCCTGGGATTATTGTCATCAGCCACCATGCTCTTGGACAGGCTGGATCTTTTGTATGGGAATAGCCAGTTTTCCTAGGACCATTTATTGAAAAGGGCAACTTTCCCCTAGCATTTGGTTTTGGCCTCTTTATTGAAGATCAGATAATTGAACATTCCTTGGATTGTTTCAGCATCCTCTGTTCTGGTCTTTTGATCCATGTTTGTTTTTGTGCTAGTCTAGTACCTTGCTGTTTTTATCATTATAGATTCAAGTAATATTACTTGAAGCCCAGGATCATGAAGACTATTGCTTAGCCTTTGTTCTTCTGGCTCCATAGGAATTTTAGGGTTGTTTTCTATGAGAAGACTCATTGATGGTATTTTTATTGGGAATGCACTAAATCTATGTATCAGCTTTGGAAATTGGCCATTCTGATAATATTGATTCTGGCTATCTACAAAGAGCAGGCACCTTTCCATTTTCTGATGTGTTCTTTACTCTGGTTTTTTAGAGTACTATAGTTTTCACTGCAGAGGTATCCCACTGCCTGATTTAGATTAATTCCCCATAACTTAATTTTTCTTGATATTACTGTGAATGGTATTATTTTCCTAATTTTTTGCTCTTGGAAAAATAAAAAAAAATTTTCAGAACCAAATAAGAGGATAACAGTATGATGCATATCATTATTTTCAAAGTAGTTACTCAGTACCAAACAAACCAAAAAAGATTCTTATGAGAAAGTATAATCACAAAAACTTTTTCAGCTAATTGAGATAATTAGTATGAATAATAAATTACTATGAATTAGTATGAGTGATACATTTATTCCATTAGTATACATGACACAATATATTAGCATATATATTGAAATAATTTTAAAACAACAGAATGTGTCATTTAGGAAGAGTTTTAGCTTCTTATGTCCTACTTATCTGTCATCCGTTTTGCTCTGTTTGTAATGTGTTTCTCATGTAAGAGAAACCATGTGATACTGGGGTTTGTGCGTCTGACTTATTTCACTTAACATATGTTCTCAAGTTGCAAGTGAATCAAGAACACTATTAATTTTGTGTGCTGATTTTTATATCTTGCTTTTACAGAATTGGTTATTAATTCTAGGAGTCTTTCAGTGGAATATTTGGGTTTTTCTCTGTAGAGGATCATGCTATCTATGAATGATAATTTTACTTCTTTTTCTTGAGATAGAAAAAATTAGAGTGTGAGATCTCACTGTGCTAGTGGTCTAGGTGAATACTTTACAAACTTGCATCTTCCTATAAATCACAAAGGGATCTTAGTAATATGCAGATTTGCTTCAGTAGTTCTAAAATATGACCTGAAATTCTGCACTTTTATTAAGCTCTCAGTGATGCTGATAATGCTGATCTCTGCAGGCTGAACTTTTATTAACAAGGCTCTAAGACATGTTACAGACAGTGTTCTTCCTTTTCTTATTTTAGAATGTAACTATTAAACAGAAAAGTTTTTCAAAAATAAAAAAATTTAACCCTATGAACACCTGAAACCAGTAGTTTCATACTCTTTCTTCTCTAACAAAAATCTTTTGGGAAAATAATTTGGGGATGTTTCAGAAAATAAGTGTAGATGTTTATAAATTCATGTGAAATGTTAGTAACAGACTGTTAATTTTAGAACATTCTTTAATTTAATAACCATCTAATTTCTAAGCAAACAATATAAGTTGAGGCCTAGATTTGCCCAGCCAGTATCTCTGAAGCATGTTTCTAAGAGGACAGTTCCTAGGTAGTATGAACTAGACTCTGAAATACTAAACTATTATCTCTGATTCTCAAATGGCTTAGATAGCTCTACAATGAAACTAAAACTTTGCCATCACTACTGACATAGACACCTAAAAGGGAAAAAAACTAAAAAAAAAAGAAAAAAAGTTATCCTACACAGAATAATTGAAGTCTTACTTTGGCCACACCACAACCAGAGATCTTCATACTTGTTTCACATAGCTATTGTTAAGGATTAAATGACAGAGCTATATTTAAGTGATGCCTAATCTTTGCCTCTTGGAAAATACCTAATAAATGTTAGTTACTTTCTTCCTTTTTATTACTAACATCTATTTTTAAAATCCTATTTTTACTCCTACCATGTTCCTATTTTTCTTTAAGCTTTCAAGTTTCTGAATATTGTATTGTATATATGATCATTTTTACAGGCAAATTACTCAATTTTGATTTTAAAATACTAATATGGATTTTAAAAGGTCAAGGGTCAAATTATGCCCTCTCTTTCAAATCAGCCTTTATTCTATTTAATTACAACCTCTTTCCTAAGAATGTTTTTTGTGTTTTTAAAGGCTTTAAGTTAAAACAAAGAACCTGTGAAAATAAGTGGTCTGCGAAGCCTAAAACTGTAGTTTCAGGCCATTTGACTTGTTCCTTTTAATTTATAAAAGGATAACACTAAATAGGAAAATACTAAATATATGTATAAATATATTTAAGTTTCTTACTCTAGTAGAGTAACATTTAAATTTAAAATTTGAACAGAAGAGACCAAAATTATAAATCAATAATCTAAGCTGATAGTTCAAAAGTAATTCATCTTCTTCAGAGCCCTTGGAATTGGGGATAAGCAGAATTTAAATAAAAAAAAAGCATGCTCTTGACAATAGAGAAAAACATTCAAATCTCTCCATGCAAGGCTAAATAAGAATGAAAAAGGCCACGTGTGGTGGTGCAAGCCCATAATCCCAGATCTCAGGAGAATGAGGTAGGAGGATAGTCATGAGTTTGAGGCCAGTTTGAACTACAAAGCGAGGCTCTGTTTCAAAAAAAAAAAAAAGAACAAACAAAAAAAGAACAAACTAGCCTAAAATGTAGGACATATATTAATTGCTATTTTTGACTTTGCATGATGCTGTCCTTGGAATATAATCAGCAAAAAGGTCAGTCACTGGGAGTTACCCTGGTTTATGTTGTTCACTGTTCTTTTCAACTTAACTTTAGATAATGAGTAATGCTTTGCTTCTTACCAGTGCTTTGTCTGCAGGAGTGGAAAGCCGGCTGTAGTAATGAATCCTCTTGTTCATGGCAGCAGCATGGTCACTAACTCTCTGAATGACATCATTCACTCTGATGATGTTTGTGGGTTCTATATAAAAAGGCCTAAAGAAGGAAATATATACTTGACAAAAAAATTCATGCAAAAATTCTGGAAGTCAGCCATTGAAGAAAATAACTTCTTGTCCTTTTCCATTAGAAATGGGATGCATGGCATTCACTTCTCACTTTTGGTGGGAAAAGAAAATGTGACAAAAGAAGTATTATCCTATGCATAGAATAAAACTTCTGTCTCATAATACTTTTACTTAGAATACATTTTTTAATCTTAAAGAATTTGGCAATAGAGGAGACAATACAAAAGCTTAAAAATAATTATTAAGAAGAAATATAGAAAAATACAGTATCTACGAGGTTCTAACAACTAAACTTAGAAACAGCTTTGACTAGTCTCTCTAAAAGCTTCTGGCACTAAATCAGAGGAATTAAAGACCAAAATGTCTCTCTTTTGAAGTCTCTCCTCTTTTTTTGTAGGCCAAAGTTACTTCCTATGATAAACGAAGTTCTTACTTCTCAGTTCATGTTCTGAAGACTAGTAATCTCAACCATTTTCCTTGTAAGACTTCCCCAAAATAGTACCAAGTGGACCATGAGGATACTAGAGATATTTTCCTCTGTTCTACTTTTCTTCTTTTTTTTTTTGAGACAGGGTCTCGCTTTGTAGTTCAGGCTGGCCCTGAGCTCACTATGTAGCCCAGGCAAGCCTTGAACTCAGCAATCCTCCTGCCTCTGCCTCCCGAGTGCTGGGATTACAGGCATGAGCCACCACGTCCGGCTCTACTTTTCTTCTTGAAACTGCAGAATTTGCTTTCTAAGGTTTCAGTAATATACTCTCCAAAATGGAAAGACTAGGCAAAGTTGCAGGGGAAGAATGCTCACACATCTTTTAAAATCACAAACAGTACTGTGTCCCAAAGTGTATATAATTTGCCATTTCACATTGTCCATAGACCATAATGAAAAAAACCTCTAGGTGTATCATTTGTTTCACATAATTCCTTTTAGACATAAATTCTGAAAAAATCTTAAACTGTATTAAGGTATGATAATCATTTTTATTCTAATCTTGTAGGAAGAGCTTGAAAAACCAAGTGACTGAAAACATTAATTAATTAAACTTAATTTCTGCTACTTTTCCAACAAAATCTATAGTATTGGAAAGAAATGAGAGTACACATGTTGAGTTTAGAATTCTCAAATTAACAAAGAGAAGCTTTTGTTATTTACTCTTCACCATAGCATTTAAATAAAGTGAGCACTTAATAAATACATAGGTATAAAATTAACATGACATATTATATATGATAAGTTCAATGTATTATGTGGTGTCAATAAATTACAAGACATATAATGAAAACAAATCAGTAAGAGCCTGAATAAGTAATCTCTGTTTACCCAACAGTAGGTTAATAAAACTACTGATCCTCCCAAACCATTATGGGGCATTTAATTTATATCTTTTCTATGCCACTTAATGGTACTACAAAGTAATATAAAAATATTGATATCTGTGACAGGGTTTCATTATCTTGGGGTCATACTCTATAGAGCCTTCCCTTATTACTTTGCAAAAAAAGTGCCTCACAAAATTTAAGAACATTCATATAAGGAACAGCTGGAAGCTAGTCATAGGTTACTAAAAAGACTCAATATGCACAATATTGATAGAAAGAAATGTAGATATCCCAGTTATAGTTTTTTCCCTGAGATGTCAGTGGTATTAATATGAACCACTAAGCTGGTTTGAAGGCTTGCTGAAAAGCAGTCCAGAAAGTACTAAATTTTTTGGCTCCTGGCCTCTTACAAAAGTGTTAACTGTACCAGTATAGTTGGCTTGGATACTCTGGGAGCAGAATGACTCTGAAAGTTTTTCTTTTCCAACCATTTTTATCAAGATGCTGACGTTCTGTTCAAACAAATATTTTGGAATCTTTTCAAAACAGATTATTTTTAAGAATACATAGCTCAGCATATTTTAATGGAATTATTACAAACATATGCTTAAAGCTTCACTTTAGAGAACAGAAATTATTCTTTTTAGAGGACAAAAATATAACAATTCTGAAGTGACCTTGAATTGGATTTTAAGCATTTTAAAAATTAATATTATATAGGGACAATTTTCAGAATAAAAGGATTTGAGCTTTTTTCTTTTAAACAGTTTTACATGCTCGCTACTACCAATGTTAACAAAGATTGAAAACAAAGATTTTATATTTGTCTTACCTTGTAAATATCTATGGTCATGCCACAGGAAAAATGGTTTTAATGTTAAGCAAAATTAACAAATTATTTTAGAGTGTGACTCTAGTCTCATGTGTTAATTTAATACTTATAATCAGAAAAACCTTATTTCTACTAACACTTTTTTTAGGTTTCACTCCTTACATTCCTTAAAAATTCTGGCTTTTAGATCTGTCTCCACCCTTCTACTGATCAGTTATGCTTCTCTGAAGTTTTTTTTTTTTTTTTTTTGCTTTTTTGGAGACAGGGTCCTGCTTTGTAGTTCAGGCTGGCCCTGAGCTCACTATGGTGCCCAGGCAAGCCACCACAAACTCAGCAATCCTCCTGTCTCTGCCTCCCGAGTGCTGGGATTACAGGCGTGAGCCACCACGCCCAGCATTATATGTGGTAACCGGGGATCGAACTCAGGTCCTTATGCTTACGAGGCAGGTGCCGGAACCACTGAGCTAAC
>PVIC010058873.1:0-10262 GCA_004025085.1 Thryonomys swinderianus | reverse complement strand
TGGTGCCACCCACACCTAGGGTGGGTCTTCCCATTATTCACACCCAAAACTATGCCAAATGATCAGTAGATTAATGTGGTAATCACACACCCTTAATCCAAGTATCACATTTTTAATCCCAACATCACATACCCTAGATCCAGCCATCTCCAAAAGAAACCCCACCTACTACTGCTGGACGTTTGAGGGAACACCTAGACACAAACCATAACAATACACACGAATTACCAAAACTGAACCGACAAGGTCTAAAAACCCTGAATAATCAAATAATAGGCAAGTGAATAATAGGCAAATTGAAGTAGTAAAAACAAACAAAAAATTTTTTAAAAAAAACCCTACCAACTAAGAAAATCCCAAGTCTGGCTAAATCCACTGCTAAAGTCCACAAAAACATTGGAGAAATTCTAATTACTAATACCTAAATCTTTTTAGGCTACTGGACCCAGGCCAGAAGCCCCTTGGGAGCTCCACTCTCCCTGGGTGAGTCTGGGTAAACCCAGAGGAGGCTGCACAGTGACTTCCACCGCCTGCAAGCAGCCCGCCTGCCACCGGACCCAGGCCAGCTGACCCAGGGACATCCATCCACCCCAAGCGATTCTGGCCTACCCGCCACCGGACTCAGGCCAGAAGCCTCATGGGAGCTCCGTTCCTGCGTGCACGAGTCTGGGTAAGCGCCACTTAGGTTGTGCAGTGATTTACAGTCTTCACCAGCACAACAGATACGAGGAACAAATTCAAGAACCCAGGCACAAAGATCACCACCACAGGGGAATCCAGGGAAAAGGGAAATGGAGCAAAATGAAGCTCAATCTCCAGGACTGTCTGAACTGGTGACAAAAAGCAGATCTACTAAAATGGAAATCAGAACTGATCTCTGAGATGGAAACAGAGATGCTGTCCACAGTGAAGGACTTCATTAACAAAGAGATCAGGAACATTACAGAAGCTCAGATAACAAAAGCAATGGAACATTATAGAGAGCTTCAAGCAGAGGTCTGGGTGATCAAAAACAAGAATAAAATCTTTTTAATGAAATTGAAAGGGAAGAAGGACTCTTAAATTCATTTCTGGAAGCTCTCATTGCCTTTATTACAAAACCAAACAGATCCAACCAAAAAACGAGAACTACAGACCATCTTTTAATGGATATAAATGAAAAATCCTCAGCAAAATACTGGCAAATAGAATACAAGAATCATCAAAATGATTATATATAATCATCCCAGGAAAGCATAGGAAGGATCAACATAGACAAATCAATAAATGTAACACATCACAGAAACAGACACAAGCAAAAGAACTACACGATCATTTCCATACATACAGAAAAGGCCCTTGGCAAAATCCAGCATCCTTTCATGATTAAAAAAAAAACTGGAAAAGTTTGACATTTTCTCAATTTGATAAAAACATTTATAATAAAACAACTGCCAACAGCATATTAAATTAGGAAAACTGAAAACTTTCCATCTAAAATCAGGAACAAAACAAAAATGTCCATTGTCACAACTGCTGCTCAACATACTACACAAATCATTAGCCAGAGAAATTAGGAAAGAAAAAAAAATAAAAGGAATGTGTACAAAAAAGTCAAATTATCATTATGCGCATATGACATGATCCAAAGAAGACCCAAAAAATCCCCCAAAAGACTCTTAGAATGACTAACTAAATCCAGTAATGCACAGAATACTAAATCAACACACAAAAATCAATGTCATACCTGTACACTAATAATGAACCCACCAAGAAAAGAATTTAGGGGGAAAATATCATTTACAATAGCACCAGGAAAAATTAAATATTTAGGAATGGAATTACCTAACTAATGAAGTGAAAGATGAAAACTACAGCACTCTGAAAAAGGAAATGGAAGAGGAAATCATAATGAAAACATATCCCCTGTTCCTGGGTAGGCAGAACCAATATAGTCAAAATGACCATACTTCCAAGATTGATAAACAGATTTAACATAATTCCAATCAAAATACCAACACCATTATCACAGACTGGCTAACCTCTAAGCCTGCGGTCATCAAATGGACAAAATTAAGAATAGTACAAGTCTTCATAGTAACCTCAGGGGTATCTAAGAAGCATGGCCTGCCATTGTCCCAATCTGCTTTGGCCTTCGTCATGATTAGAGAATTTTGCTAGTACAACTCTTCCTGATAGGGAGTAGGCCACCGGAGATTAAAGGTCATGGTTAAACATTTGTCCTTCAAAACAATATGTCATAGCAAGTCTCCATGTCCATGGAGAGGGCATGCAGATTGCCCCAGGCCCTTCAATCCTCTGTCAAAGTGGGCGGTGAGAGTTTTGGCTGGGCTAGTCCCTCCCCAGGAACTCTCAGTACTCCGGTGCAATGAGTCAGGCACATCAACTGCCTGAGAACAGAGCAGGGCCTAGGCGGCGGCTTGGGATAGCTATATGATCAGTGTCGTTTCCTTGCAGGCTGTGATTGGCTGTGGGTTTTCCCTTGAACGACTCAGGTATGCTTAAAGAGTTGTCAACTGCAACAGCCATAATTTTAGTGTCTTTTTTTTCTCCTTTCATTCTTTTCCACATTCTGATTGCTGAACATAGAAAAGACAATGTTAAGCAACGGGGTCATTTTTGAAAACACTGAGTCTCTCTGGGGCACTAGCCACTAGTGGAAATTGGTTCTGAGGACAGAGTCATCAATGGTATCAAATTTTTTCCTTTAGAAGCTTCATTAAATACCATAGCCCTGGACATGTTCAGAGATAAAGAGACATGAAACCCTGAACATAAAAGGGCCTCATGTTCACTTACCCTGTCTTTGAAAAGAATTGAACTGAAGAATAGTATTGCAATTTAGACTGCCATTCTGTATCAGTCTTTTGCTAAAAGTGTATCCTGCACACAATGCCAAAGTGGTTTAACCTAAACCACTTTAAGGTACTACCCTAATCAGAAGCAGAGAAATAAATGAGACCTTATCCCATTTTATTTTTTCTTTTGTAATTTTAAGCATGCATCATAACATTTATAATAGGAAGTCTGCACCTATATATGATACATCCCACCTCTTTTTCCCCCACTTCCCTCAGAGCTTACTCAGGTTTTTTGTTTTTACTTTTTGTTTTTTGAGACAGGGTCTCACTTTGTAGTTCAGGCTGGCTCTGAGCTCTCTATGTAGCCCAGGCAAGCCTTGAACTTAGCAATCCTCCTGTCTCTGCCTCCCGAGTGCTGGAGTTACAAGTGTGGGCCACCATGCCCAGCAGTCGGTTGTTTTAAAATATGATTCATCCTTCCTGTCTTTCCCATGGCCTCTGACCTCCATGATTAATTCACTTTCCAATTTATTTGCAAAGTTTTACTCATCTTTTATTTCAAAAAAAAACGATGGTCCTTTTTCACTTTGAATAGAGCTTAGTAATCCCTCCAAACCAGGAAAAAAATTTTAAGCAGAAATTTTACTGTCTTTCACTGTCTCAGTTCCACTGTCTCAGTATAAGTATGTTATACTTACACCTACCTAGAGCATGTGTCCGCAAATTCTAACAAGAATTTAGAATTACACGTCGTTTTGGGCATCTAAATGAAGTCAATTTGCCAGTCTTCAAAGAGCCTTTTCTCTGTTCTGTCCTCTATTCTGTCCTTGAGGTAGCTTGCGTCTTTGTTCAGTCCTCTGAATACTCATTTTAGGCTGTGGCCCTCTTAACTAGGACTATATCAATAGATGCCGGTGAAGCTTGACAATAATGTGTCCCTGCAATAGATCCTTTGCAGCTGGATACACCAGAGAGAGAGCCTATCCCCTGGTAATGTTTCCATAGTGAGAAAGAATTCACATTAGTGAAACGCCTTTCTTGTGCTCTTCCTTCACTCAGTCTATGTAAATTTGAACTGAGATACACCCAAGTAGGTAGCAAAGCCCCCACGACCCTCCTCTAGCCCATTTTCTAGCTGTTAGAGCTTGTGATTCCTTTCTGTCACATAGTTGCAAAGCAAGCACAAGCTTCTTAGTGTCCAGGGGCTTGTACTCTTGTAAAAGTGTATTCGAAATCAGTAGAGAGATTTTTCTTTATGACATCTGTAAAATCCTAGTTAGTGCAGTTAACTCAGCCTTTTGTGTGGAGATGCCAGCCAGGAAGGAATGGGTTTTGACTTCCTTGTCTAGTGTCAAATGGCATCTTCCTTCTTCTGTGTGTGTACAGTTTTCAGTCATGAACTGCCTAGAGACTAATCTGACAGATCTGGCCTGGTGGAATAAACTGCATCAAGAATTTCAAAGCAGTTATGTTCTACATCAGACCTAGTTTGCATTCTTGGGAGCAAGGCATCTAGATTTAGGTTGTGGTAGTTTAGAAGAGAACGTTTGGTTCATTTAACAGGATAGCCTGATATTTGCTTATTTGCCTCACTATCACCAATGTCCTCCTTTTTTTCCCACACAGCACCAACACTTGGTGATGCACAAACACTATAATGGATTATCCCAAAGTGCTTTCTCTGCTTCTTGTAACATATCACTTCTTTTAAAGAAAAGATTCATTCAGTCTCTTCCAAAGCTTCTCTCTTGAGGGGAGACTTTCTTCCAAGCAATAATTCCTTTTAATTCAGCTTTTACCAGTTGTTCATTCAGCACTGAACCAGGGTCCCATGTGCCTATGTGATCTCACTAACTTTCTCATAACCTCTGGGAAAGAGTTCCTCTATTCTCTCTTTGGGGTGAATGTTCACTTCCATGTGTGCTTGGTGCAGGGCCCCACCCCAGAGTGTGCTTGACTGATACTGATCCCATAGCCTCTGCTTTCCACTCCGGGGCTGATATCTATGGTGTTGACAGATGTCCAGGCCCCTGGACCCTAAGAAGCTTGTGCTTGCTTTGCAACTTTGTCCAGCATTTGTTATCTGAAAGCTTATTCTGGTGGAATCTGCAAATGAAGGTGATTTCTTTTTCTTTCCTTTTTTTTTTTTTTCTTTTAAGGCAGGGTCTCACTTTGTAGTTCAGGCTGGCCCTGAGCTCACTGTGTAGCCCAGACAAGCCTGGAACTTAGTAATCCTCCTGCCTCTGCCTCCCAAGTGCTGGGATGACAGGCATGAGCCACCATGCCCAGCACTGTGGTATGTGGTACTGATTGCTGGTGGGCATGAGTCGCCACACCTGGGATTGTTGTATGTGGTTATCAGGGATCGAACCAGGGACTTTATGCTTGCTAGGCAGGCGCTGGAACCACTGAACTAAATCTCTGGCCCATTTCTTTTTCAAGAGAAGGTGGTTTGAGCATTCCGTGTGCCTAACAGTAATGGAATTGTGCACTCTGGCTTTAGAGAGAACTGTATTTTCATCTTAAGTCCCCTAGGTGACATGCCATAGGTTGAAAGAAGGTTTTCTGCTGCCTTTCCCCATCTCTCCTGTACTTGCTACTTAGTGTTAAGAACTGAATAACTACCACATGTATCTAATAAGAAGTCCAATATCAGACTTCCTGCTGTGTTTTGTATCTAGATGTCCCTCCAGCCTCATGCAGTCCCAGGCAGGGCTTTTCAGAGGCGGCTGAACACTGACACTGACCCATGGTGCAATGCCAGAATTCAGGGTACTAGGATTAAGGATGAGTGCTACTTGCCCTAAGGGCAGGTAGCCTGAATAAGACTTGAGACAGAAATTGGCTTGTCACTTGGTATCTTCTGCTTTCTGTCTTCGGCCTGCCGTGAATTGTTCCTTCTCTGTGATGTCCCTCTGCCATGCCACCTTGCCCTGGAATCAGCTGACTATGGACTAACTCCATTACAAACTGTGAGCCAAATAAACCTTTCTTCTTTTAACTTTGAGTGTTAAGTATTTTGTCTCAGCAATGAGAAAAGTAACCAAGACAGAATTTGATACCAGAGAACTTGAGCTGCTGCTGTGACTACATGCCTGACCATGGGGTTGAGGAGCTTTTAGAATTGGCACATGGGAAGTTAGGAAAGATTAGGACTCGCTGGTGAAAAGGTATCCCCGGAAGGCCTTCAGCTCTGTTTGATGGGAGATTCTGGTCAGAGCTCAGAGGACCAGAATGCTGATAGAAATGTGGCTGGTAAAGATCAGGCTCAGATTTCTGCTGGGTAGAAGGACTGCACTGGTTGTCGGACTCCAGATGACTGTGTTATGCCTTAGCAGAAAGCTTGGTTTTGCTCATGTTCAGAGACTCTGATTAAAACTAACTTTAATGGTGGTGGACTCATTAACCTTGCAGAAGAAATTTCAAAGCAGTCTAATGAAGCCATGGTATGGCTATTTATAGGGGCTTTTAGTGATATTTATATTGAAATTCAAAAGGAAAGAGCCCACAAGAATAATACATTTTTAGTTTGACCAGAAAGGAAACTCCAGTAAAGTTGCATCCTCAAAGATGGCGCAGAGGAAAAATTTGTCCCTGAAAGGACTGGCCAGAAAAAGTCAAGTAATTCAGAAGGTAATGGAAAAAGATAACCCAAGGACATCACAAGAACCAGCAGGACTCTAGCCTTTGCAGCTCCAGTATTCCAAAGGTCCAAGACTGCTTTGAGAAGGGTGCCCCAGAATGGCAGTGACCTCGAGGACTTCTTCCTTGGGATTGGGAACTCTGATGTGCTCAGGCACTCAATACCTATAGTCCAGCGAGAAGAAAGCTTGGTTACAGCACCTCTGGTGGCAGAGCCTGGTATCCTCCACGTACACCTGGTTTTAGGTGCATGCAGCAGGCAAGACTTGTGGGGTCAGGAAAGCTTCCACCTGAATTTCAGAAAAGGGCTGGGAGGCCAAGAAATATGCCCCCTGAGAGGGCAGTGTGTAAAGCTGTGAGTGTAAAGCTGAAGGTGCCATGAAGACCTCAGAATTTTGGAGGACCTAGAAATATGGATTATCTGAGGAAAACTGCAAGGAGGGAGCAGAGCCAGCCCAAGAGAGAAGCCATCAGTAGTGCCATAGGGGCACAGCCACGTAGGACCTTTGGAATTCACATCTTGCCACACACTGCCTCAGACGCTAGAAGTGAAACTGCAGGGCTTAATGTTTGCTCTGCTGGGTTCTGGAGTTGTTTTGGTCCTGTTTCTGTTGACTCCCCCCCACTTGTATCTTTTGGAATGAAAATATATGTCTTGTGCCATTGTATGTTGGGGGTGTTTAACTTCCTTTGCATTTGTACAGGTGCTAGCAGATAAGTTTAGCTTAAATCTCAGAAGAAATTGGACTTGGACTTTTCAGCAACGCTGAAATTGTGAAGACTGAAAACTCTTAGAGATGAGTTAAATGCCTTTATGGCTTGTGCCTAGATGTCCCCCAAAGCCTCATATAGTCCTAAGTGGAGCTTTTCAGAGGTGGTTTGATCTAGAGTGTGTGACACTAGGACTGATTCATGGTGCAGTGGTAGGTTTAATCATGTGGTGCTACCCTTCTAAGGATAACATATAAAGGACAGAAATAGGGTTGTTGCTTGGTGCCTTCTACTTCTTTCTTCTACCCAATGTGAGCTGTTTCTCCTCTATCATGCCACCATTCCATGAAGCTAGTCAACTACAGACTGAAACCTCTAAAAAATGTGAGCTGAACTTTCCTCCCTTCATGTGGGTGCTGAGTATTTTGTCTCAGCAAAAGGAAAAGTAACCAAGATACTCCCTACTGTCAGCTGCACATGGGGCTCTTGTGGGGAAATCACATGGCTCTGAAACACAGAAAAGAGCTCCTGGGCTTCTTCATTCATCATCTATCTATGTGCTTTTCCTGATCCTTCTTTCCTGTGCCCTCCCTTTAATTTCAGACATACATTTTTCAGACAGTGCCCTTCTTCATTGCAATGAGCACATCAGGCCCTCCCTATGATTCTCTTTTATATTTTCCTAAGCCATGTCCTTTTTCTCCCTTGTAGTGTCTTTTGAAGGCCATGAAGATTGTATTTTGTCTCATCTTTTGTTTACCTTGCTTTATTTATTTAGACAGGGTCTCTCCTCATAGTTCAGGCTGGTCTTGAGCTCCCTCTGTTATCCAGGTTGGCCTTGAACTCACAGCAAACCTCCTACTTCTGCCTCCCAAGTGCTGGGATTATAAATGTACATCACCATGATTGATGCATTATGCATTTTTAATTGAATTCTTTATTGGTACAATGTATAGACATCTCACAATAACGTATAACATTGGGGAATTTGTACCAGTATATAACACAAGTTAATTCTCATTTTTTACCCATATCCCTACCCACCCACACCTCCCCACCCCCTTTATACATACTCTTTTATTTTCTTCCTGAATCGTATTTATTCCTTCCCCTCATTACATTCCCACACCTACTTTCCTGTGGAAATTTCCCACTCTATAAAAGCTGTCATGCTTTCTAGAGCTCATTTGTATCTACAGGTGTTCATGTCAAAGAGAAGATCCAGTATTTGCCTATGTGTGATCTATTGATTTCACTTATTAGTGTATCCTACAGGTGTCTCCATTTGCACATAAATGGATCGATCTTGTCATTCTTTAAGGCAGAATAATACTCCATTTTATTAAAAAATCCCACATCTTCTTTATCCAGTCTCCAGTTGACGGGCATTTGGGTTGTTTCCAAGATTGAGCTATCATGAACTGAGCTGCTATGAACAAGGGTGTACATCTGTCTTTCCCATGTGATTTTTAAAATTCTTTTGGGTATATTCCTAGCAGGGGGATAGCAGGGTCAAATGGGACCCCTAGTCCTAGTTTTCTGAGAAATCTCTACACAGATCTCCACAATGGTTGCACAAGTCTGCAATCCCACCAACAGTGGAGAAGGGTTCCTTTCTCCCCACAGCCTCGCCAGCATTTATTGTTGGTTGATTTTGTGATAGCGGCCATTCTTTGTGGAGTGAGATGAAATCTCAGTGTTGTTTTCATTTGCATCTCTCGAATGACCAGTGATGTGGAACATTTCTTCATCTGCTTCTTGGCTGCTTTGATTTCTGCCTCTGAGAAGTGTCTGTTCATTTCAGATGCCCATTTTTGAATTGGGTCTTTAAACTTGGGGAGGCTGATCTGTTTGAGTTCTTTATATATTGTAGATAATAGCCCTTTGTCTGATAAACAGCTAGTAAATATTTTTTCCCACGTTGTTGGTTGTCTTTTAGCAGTCCCAGTGACTTCTTTGGCTGTGCAGAAGCTTTTCAGTAGGATGAGATCCCATTTGTTGATTCTTTCTGCTAGTTCTTGTGCTAGAGAGGTTTTATTCATAAAGTCTCTGCCTAAGCCAATGTCTCCAAGAGTTTTACCTAACCTGTTTTCCAGCAGGCTTACTGTTTCTGTTTTAATGTTTAAGTCTCATATCCATTGTGAGTTTAGTTTTGTGCATGGTGAAAGAGATAGGTCTAGCTTCAGCTTTTGGCAGGTTAAAGCCCAGTTTTTGCAGCAACATTTGTTAAGAGGCTGTCTTTCTTCCATTGGGGATGTTTGCCTCCTTTGTCAATGATAAGGTGGCTTAGTGTGTCTGGAGTTGTTTCTGGATCTTCTAATCTATTGCACTGGTCCTCAGGTCTGTTACTTTGCCAGTACCATGCAGTTTGTTTTGTTTTGTTTTGTTTTGAGACAGGGTCTTGCTTTGTAGTTCAGGCAGGCTCTGAGCTCACTATGTAGCCTAGGCAAGCGTCGAACTCAGCGATCCTCATGTCTCTGCCTCCCGAGTGCTGGGATTACAGGTGTGAGCCACCACACCTGGCACTGTGGTATGCGGTATTGATTGTTGGTGGGCGTGAGTCTCCACACCCAACATTGTATGTGGGTACCGGGGATCGAACTCAGGACCTTGCGCTTGTGAGGCAGGTGCCGGAACCACTGAGCTAACCCTCTGGCCCACCATGCAGTTTTTATCACAGCAGCTTTATAGTGGAGTTTTAAACTGGGGATTGTAATAGCCCCTGCCATGTCGTGGTTGCTTAGAATTGCTTTTGCTATTCTAGATTTCTTGTGTTTCCAGATGAATTTTTGGATTATTTTCTCCAGTTCTGTGAAGTATACTGCTGGCATTTCAATTGGAATTGCATTGAATCTGTATAGTAGTTGTGGGAGTATAGGCATTTTGACGATGTTGGCTCTCCCTACCCAGGAACAAGGGATATCTTTCCACTTTCTGGTTTCCTTTTCTATCTCAGTTTTCAGAGGCTTATAGTTTTCAGAGTAGAGGTCTTTCACTTCCTTTGTTAGGTTGATTCCTAGACATTTCATTTTTCTGGGTGCTACAGTGCCTCCCCAATTTCTCTTTCAGTGAGTCTGTTGTTTGTGTAGACAAAGGCTGTTGATTTTT
>PVIC010058872.1:0-10268 GCA_004025085.1 Thryonomys swinderianus | reverse complement strand
TTGCAAGGCAGGCGCCGGAACCACTGAGCTAACCCTCCGGCCCCGGTTTTAATTTTTATGAAGATAAATTTTTATGATTTGCACTCCCATTTTTTTCTGTTTCCATCTTCCTCCCTTGAGTAACTGATGTCTTGCAGTTGTCTTCCGGTTTGTGTAATTTCAGAGAAATCTCTTCTTGTTCTTGTATCTGTCCTTCTGTATGTTTTTTAAAAGAATTTATTATGGTTGCTGGGCGTGGTGGCTCACACCTGTCATCCCAGCACTCAGGAAGCAGAAGCAGGAGGATTGCTGAGTTTGAGACTACCCTGGGCTACATAGTGAGCTCAGGGCCAGCCTGAACTGCAAAGTGAGACCATGTCTCAAAAAAAAAAAAAAAGAATCTATTATAGTTTTCATTAACTTTATTCTCTTTTGGTCTCATTGATTTCGTAGATCTGGGTCTGTGGTTTTCACCAGATTTTGAGACTATTCATTCATTCAATAATGCTCTGTTCTTCTCAGTGTATTTTTTTTTTTCTTTGAGACAGGGTCTCGCTTTGTAGTCTCTGCCTCCCCAGTGCTGGGATTACAGGCGTGAGGCACCACGCCCGGCCTTCTCAGTGTATTTTTGTGCTTTTTTTATATAGTGCCTGTTGGGTCTTTGGATTCATTGCCCTTTCTCCTGTCAATCTGCTATTAATCCCAGACAGTGTGTTTTTCATTTCAGACATAATTTTCATCATTATGTTTGATTTTGGTTTGTTTTTTAATATAAAACTTTCCTTTTTCTCCTAATTATGTTTATAATTTGATTACTGATTTTTCATCTGGGTAATGTGTTTCCCTTCCCCTCTGTTTCCTGCCCCCACCCCCGCGTACTACGGATTTAACCTAGAACCTCTGTACTGAGCCACACCTCCCTTTAAATTAAATTTACAGCGTTCACATTTGCAGTCCTTCTGCCGCTGCCCTGGCTCTTTCCCAGTCTTGAAGCGATTTCCCTCCCAGAGGCACCCAGAGGATTCAGCCAGACCCCAGGCAGGGCCCCCAGACCTCGGGAAGCCCCGGTCGCACCCACACCTCGCGCCAGCCCTCTGTGGCCTCCACCCCGACGCCGCCGTCTCCGCCCCGCTGCGGTGGGCAGCCGCGCGCACGCAAAGCCGCCTTCGTCCCATCGCGTTCTTTTCTCCTGCTGCTCGTCTCGTGTTTGAAAATCTTTTCTGCTCCTTTATCCCTTACTGCTTAAGTAAAGCAGGAAGGCCAGTCCAAGCCGCTCTGCTCCATTTTCGTTGAGACCTCCCGCTCTTGCTTTATTCTAGGATTTTCACTAGTCAGTGTATTTTTCAGAAGGCTTCTTTGCGCGTCGAGGAACTGCTAATAGGAACAAAACTATTTCTTTCACCAAAGTTTTGGATTGAACATGCCTAGCACTGTGCGCGTGGCCTTCCTGTCCAGGTCTCCGCGCCCCTCCCCTCCGGGCAGCACTCTCTGCGGGGAGGCCTCGCGTCCAGACCCACGTGCTGGGGCGTGGCCACCCTCCCCGTGGCGTCTTTGCCATCTCTGTCCCTCCACTGTGGGAGTCCTCTGGACCACGCACTTCTCTGCCCTACTTTTCCCCAGTCCCTAATCATATTTGCCACCATTTCATATACTTAATGCTTCTGACTTTTATTTCCATTTTTCTATACACACATCCTGTTCTGTCTGTTGGAGACTGGTTCCTGGACACCAGACTCTGCAGAAACTCGCTGGTGTAGTAGCTGCATAGAACCCACATACATCTTCCCATTTACTCTACTTTAAATCTGTCCCTAGGTTACTATATCCAATACAATGTAAATGCTATGCATATGTTATTAAATTGTATTGTTCAGGGAATAAGAAAACAGTGTGTACATGTTCAGTTTTTCTTCCTCTCACATTTTCAGTACATGATCTGGAGCTCATAGAAGGACAGGAATATATATTTACACTAGTATCTCTTTCCTTTATCTTCCCTCCCCTCTCCTCCCCTCCTCTGCTCTCCTCCTTTTCCTCTTTCACAGGGTCTTCCTTTGTAGTTCAGGCTGGCCCTGAGCTCACTATGCAGTCCAGGCAAGGCTCGAACTCAGCAGTCCTCCTGCCTCTGCCTCCCGAGTGCTGGGACAGGCATGAGCCACCATGCCCGGCATTGTGGTATGTGGTTACCAGGGATTGAACTTGGAACCTTGCCCTTGCCAGGCAGATGCCAGAACCACTGAGCTAAATCCCTGGCCCTACGCTCGTATTTCTTGATTCTAGTGTTAGATATCTGTTGATGTCTTTTGCTCAACCTTTTATTATAACTATTACAATTTTTGTCTAAGTCAGTATCATTGTTTACATTATTTTAACACAGCAGCTAATTTTATTTGCTGAGCCTGAAGTGTATACTCTGGCCTTTCTTATCTTGTATGGCTTTTGGTTTATCATTTGCAAATGTGTGGCTGATTCTTCTACTTTCTATTCTGTGTCTTTTTCAAATGTAGCAGATAATAATCATTCTCCTCCCTACCCGTCCTCTCACTTTCTTTTTTTTTTTTTTTTTTTTTTTGCTTTTTGGAGACAGGGTCTCGCTTTGTAGTTCAGGCTGGCCCTGAGCTCACTATGGTGCCCAGGCAAACCGCCAGGAACTCAGCAATCCTCCTGTCTCTGCCTCCCGAGTGCTGGGATTACAGGCGTCCGGCATTGTGGTATGCGGTGTTGATTGTTGGTGGGCATGAGTCTCCACGCCCAGCATTATATGTGGTTACCGGGGATCGAACTCAGGTCCTTGCTCTCGCCAGGCAGGCGCCAGAACCACTAAGCTAACCCTCCGGCCCCTCTCACTTTCTTCTTAAATGCTCTGAGCCTTCGTCCTCCTGCCACCGTTTGGAGTGTATCTGTATAGTCACTGCTACCGGACTTAACCTCCGTCGTTGTCCAAGGAAAACACATTTCCTTGTTTAACATCTGATCTCAGTATTTTCTTCTGGATTGTTTCGTTCCTTATTTTGGAGGTCACTGTCCTCCATCAATGTTGTATGATAAAGGTGATTGAAATATGAACATGTGAAGTATTATATTTGAAACTCTCTATTTTGTCTTTCGATAGAATTGTTGTATCAGACATTATTTTTCCCTTTAGAATTCGGAAGCCATTGTTCAGTTGTCTTTTAGCTTCCGTGTTGTTATTAATAGACCTTGTGGTGTTCTTCACTTTTGTTTTCATCTCTGGACTACTTTTTCTCTCTGGAAAGTGTACAGATCTTTTCTCTGCTATTTTGAAATTTCTGCGGCAAGTTCCCTGGTTAAGGCCGTGTTTTCACCCCTTGCACTGGAGTACCAGAGACTCCTGACTGAGTGCTGGGGAACAGCCCCAGCCTTAAAGATTTCTCGGGCAGTCTCACCGAATCGACCTTGAACTTGTGAGCTTCCTGTGCCAGCCTCTATAGCAGGAGAGGTTCTAGGCCACTGTGTCTAGTCTGACCACAGGGTGTACACTGTCTGCGTTTCAGTTACAGCCTGAATCCTGGGAAGAAGTCCGGGAACTGAGGTACCACTGTATTTCCTGTCTGTGTGAAATTTTCTTACATTGTTTACTTGGTGATTTCCTCCCAGTTTTTTCCTTCTCTTTTCTTTGCTATGAGATACTGATCTTGGGTTGATCACCTGCCCTAACTTTTTATCTCCTCTGTAATCCTTCTGGGATTACAGGCATGAGCCACCACACCCAGCTCTTGTATTAGATTTTTAAATGATGGCTATCAGATTTAAATTTTCAGTGTTTCATATTTTTACCTGGATGTTTGTTACACAGGTATCCGGGAAGACACTTGAAATTTGCGGGCTTTCTTAACAGACAAGTGCAAATGAAAAGGAGACATAATTCATATTTATGTTCTGGTTGTTCTTTATCTCATTCACTTTCATAGACGCCGCTGACTTAGTGCTTTTAATTAAAGATATGTTCTTGTTCTGTACACTCTATTTCTCCTCACTTGTCTATTTATTCTTCTGGTGTTTTGTGCGCGCTAAGCACAGGTTCCACCAGTGACCCCTCCGGGCGTTTTCGTTGTGTCTGTCATGTGACAAAGTCAGGCAGGCCCCCCCCCCCCCCCCCCCGCCTGCGGAGTTCCGTGCCTTCAGCAATGTAACATCAAACGAGTTTGCTGTCTGAGCTTCTGTAGGTTAAAAGTGCGGCTCAGCGGCGTGGCTCCCGGGCCCTCTGCCTGGAGTCCGAAGTGGCCAGAGTCCGTGTAAGCAGCACCGTGTTCCCTCTGAAGCTACGTGAGAATGAATTTTGTATGATCACGTGACTGGAGGACCAAGATTTTTCCCAGGCTTATGTGCCAAGGGTTGTTTTTAGCTTCCAGAGGCCTCCCCAGTTCCATGTGCAAAGTCAGTAACAGCAGTCTCTCGCTCCTCAGATCTATCCAACCTCTCCTCCTACCTCATCTCCGCTCTACTGCTCCTCTACCTCCTTGTTTGCCCACCCAGAGAGCCCAGGATTCTTTTCTAAGATTGGCTTATTAGTAACTAATAATTCCTTTTGCAAAGTCTCTTCACAACAGCACCTGGATTATTGTTTGATTGTGTAACCAGGGGCTGGAATCTTAAATTCCCCTTGTCCTCGAGGCTGTGCTCAGATGACTAGTAACCAGTGGCTGCACTGTGTTTAGTGCTAAGTACAGCCCTGTCACGGGAGCTCTGTGTGGGTGGCGTTTAGCTTGTCTTCTGCCCCTTCTCCATATTTGGACATCGAGCTGGCTTTTTCATGTCTAAAATGTTGGTGTCTAAAATATCTTTTCCACAGGACGGTTCAGGTTCTTTGATAAAGGATCTAAAAAGTAGGATAGGTTACCTTAATCCTGCAACAGAGCGAAAAAGGACTACCGAGGCTGCCTGTGTTTCTTTCATCTGGGAGGATGAAACAGGAGGATTTCCAGTTTGAGCCTACCTGTGCACTGTAACAGGCTCAGCAACTGACACTTAAATGACTTACCAAAACCCTATCTTAAGATAAAAAATAAGAAAAGAAGAGCAAATGTAGCTCAGTGGGAAGATCCTGGATTCAGTCCACAGTAATACATGTACATAATCTAGGAAGAGATCATGATTCAATTGAATTAATATGGCTCAAAAGATACACTTGAAATATTTTCTAAGTTTCTGAATGTACCCAGTCATACAAATTAGTGCTAATGTATCGGACCCTCCAAATCACCTTTAAAGATAAGTGGGTTAGCTTTTTACCTTGAATATACAAGAATAAAGTCTTTGATTTTTTTTTTTTTTTTTTTGAGACAGGGTCTCGCTTTGTAGTTCAGGCTGGCCCTGAGCTCACTATGTAGCCCAGGCAAGCCTCAAACTCAGCAATCCTCCTGCCTCTGGCTCCTGAGTGCTGGGATGACAGGTGTGAGCCACCGAGTCCGGCATTGTGGTATGCGATATTGATTGCTGGTGGGCATGAGTCTCCATGCCCAGCATTGTATGTGGTTACCGGGGATCGAACTCAGGGCCTTGCGCTTGCAAGGCAGGCGCCGGAACCACTGAGCTAACCCTCCGGCCCTATAAAGTCTTTGATTTTTAATTGTGACTATAGCTTTTAAAAAACTGCATTTTTTTTTCCCAGTTTTTTGAGACAGAGTCTTACTTTGTAGTTCAGACTGGCTCTGAGCTCACTATGTGGCCCAGGCAAGACTCAAACTCACAGGAATCCTCTTGCCTCTACCTCTGAAATGCTGGGGTTACAGGTGTGAGCCACCACGCCCAGCATTGTGGTGTGTGGGATAGAACTCCAGACCTTGCATTTACAAGGCAGACTCTGGAACCACTGAGTTAAATCCCTGGCCCAAAATTGTAATTTTTTTTAAAAAACTGCTTAAAAAAAAAACTATCTTGTTTCAGTTTACATTCTTTCTTTCTTTCTTTCTTTCTTTATTGTATTGGGGATTGAACTTGGGACCTTGTGCTTGCTAAGCCAAATCCCCAGCCCTCAGTTTACCTTCTTTGATTGGTAGTGATGTACATCTTTTCATATGTTTTTAATTATTTGCATGCATTTGCTCATTTTCAGATGTCTTAAAATCAAATTTGTATGTCAGAATCAACCAAGTAGGCCTGGAGATTTAGCTCAGTGGTTCTAGTGCCTGCCTTGCAAGCACAAGGTCCTGAGTTTGACCCAGCACCACATACAGCAGTACTGAGTGTGGGGATTCACACCAGCAATCAGTACCACACACCACAGTGCTGGGTGTGGTGGTTCATGCCTGTAATCACAGCACTCGAGAGGCAGAGGCAGGAGGATTGCTGAGTTCAAGGCTTGCCTGGGCTACACAGTGAGCTCAGAGCCAGCCTGAACTACAAAGTAAGACCCTGTCTCTTAAAAAAAAAAAAGAAAAAAAAATTCCAGTCTTGCTTTTCTTTTTCTTAAAATTATTATAACCTTTGATCAGTAATTCCCATGCTAATGAATTCTTTAAAAAACACAGTGTAAAAGAACATAAGCAATAAAAATGTTACTTATAATGTGCTCAGAATTAGATTGATTAAATTACATTTTCACACAGTAGAGTACTGTGCAGCTATTAAATGATTACTTGTATAGTCATTTCAGTATTGAGAAATGTTTTATAAGTGACTTATTCATACTTTTTTATTTCTAAATTTCCTACCATGATTAGATCCGTCTTATCTGTGGTTTTACTTTTCAAGGTTTTGGTTACCTGCCATCAACCGTAGTCTGCAAATACAAGGTGGAAAACTCTGGAGTAGACAGTGCATTTTAAACTGTGCTCCGTTCCAAGCGGCCCTGAGCCCTCAGGCTGGAGAGGTAGCCGCCCCTTTGCGCAGCGTCCACACTATGCGCACTCTGCCCTCCCTCACCTGCCAGCCCTGCTGGGTGCAGACCCCAGACTCCATTTCATGACACCCCCGGGGCTCAAAAGAACCCTAAACCTAACACTCAGAATCATTTGACTCCAGAAGGAGCAGCTGTCATGGGAAATCAGATAACTAAAAGCATGTGCCGGTGCTGGTGCTGGTGAGGCTGCGTGGGGTGGGCTTCTTCATTGCTGGTGGGAGTGTTAACTGTTATAACCACCATGGATGGAAATCAGTGGACTAGAAATTTCATTCAACTGGACTGTTCCGCTCCTAAGTATCTTCCCAACAGAGTCAAAGACATCCTATTACACTGATGCATGCTTGTCCATGTTTATAGCAGTAATAGCTAAATCTTGGAAGTGGCCCATATGAATAGTGTGTTATTTATATATATAGTGGAGTACTAGTGTGCCATAGAGAAGGATAAACTCGAGTCCTTTGTAGGAAAAAGGACACACCTAGAGATCATACTATTAAGTCAAATAAATCAGACATACAAGCATAAATATTGGCAAGGTTTTCTTATATGAGAAACCCAAAATATAAAGAGCAAAATAAAAGTATAGAGGGAGATACATTAAGGGAAATAAATCTTTTACAAAGTAGGATCAAGAAATGGGGGTTGGGGAGAGAAAGGGGATTAAAATAATGAATTAAGATGTATTATCTCTACATACCAGCTACCCACAAGGGATGTAATCATATACTGCAAACATGTATTAGTAAAAAATAAAGACTGAAAAAATCTTTAGCCCATTGCTCCTTATTAGAGTTGTTTCAATTCTTTGGATTATTGATATAAGTGTTTTGTTTATTTTGCCCTTCGGTTTTCTCAATCATGTTTCATAGAGCAGCCTTTTTTTCCTTTTTTTTTTTTTTAATAAATGGTAATTTTGTATGTTTTTTGTTTGTTGTTTTTGTTTTGAGACAGGGTCTCGTTTTGTAGTTCAGGCTGGCCCTGAGCTCACTGTGTAGCCCAGGCAAGCCTCGAACTCAGCAATCCTCCTGCCTCTGCCTCCTGAGTGTTGGGATTACAGGCTTGAGTCACCAAGCCCAGCATTTGTGGTGTGTGTTACTGATTGCTGGTGGGCGTGTCACCACACCCCATATTGTTGTATGTGGTTACTGGGATTGAACGAGGAACCTTGTGCTTGCTAGGCAGGTGCTGGAACCACTGAGCTAAATCTCCAGCCCTCTGTATGGGTTACTTTTGAGTGTGAGGAATCTGCTTGTTTTCTTCCAGTTTTACTATTTTAGCTCTTATATTAGTCATATAACCCTTTAGATTTAATTTTTCTTTGCATAGTAAGTTCAGTAAAGGTTAATGTTCTTTTTAAAAACTGAGTGAATCTCTTGTTCAGTAATCTTTCTGTCCAATAACAGAAAAGTTTTTTACTTTCCCCTTAAATTGTCATGGCACTTTTGTCAAAAACTCATGATCCCTGTTTCTAGGTCTGTTTTGTAGGTTTCTCATTCATTCATTCATTCATTCATTCATTCATTCATTCATTCATTCATTGAGACAGGGTCTCGCTTTGTAGTTTGGGCTGGCTCTGAGCTCACTATGTAGCCCAGGCAAGCTTCGAACTCAGCAATCCTCCTGTCTCTGCCTCCTGAGTGTTGGGATTACAGGCATGAGCCACCACGCCCAGCTCTCTTTAATTTATTTATCTTTGTTTTATTTAGCCAATAACTTTAGTGGCTCTACTTCTGTAGCTTTGTGTGTTAAATTTAAATCATTTAAGTGCAAGTCCTCCAACATTGGTCTTAGGTTACTTTGGCTTGTAGGATTAGTCTCATTTCTGTACTTAAATCTGCTTCTGATTCTACACAAAAAAAGCTGCAAGTTTGGGATCCCATTGACTCTTAATTTAGGGAGAACTGACTTCTTAACAGCAATGAATTTTGCAGTGTATAAATATATTGCATAATATATGCAATATAATATGTAAAAATGTTTTTGTTAGGGTCGTCTTTAATTCTTTTGTCTTTTTTTATTTTACCATTTTATATCATGTCAGCTTTCTCAAATGAAAATTGGTTGCAAGAATGGGGGAAATAAATATACTGAAACTTGGAGCTGCTTGAGTTTGAATCAGTTAAAATTTGAGATTTGCTGATGATGTGGAAGTATCACTGCATTTACTTAAAGTATTATGTGTACTTCGTGACAGAATAAATGAGAGCTACTTATGACAGCATAATTTCTTCAACTTTCAGATAAAAATATATAAATAAAGGCTCTAATATTTTTCTGTGCCTTACGGGGTTATCTCTGCACTTCAGGGTCATTACATTCATTAGATATTAATGAAAAATGTGCTTTTAAATAGTTATCTTTGTTTTATGGCTTTACTGAATTTTTTTAAGTGGCTTACATCAACAGTCTTCCATATGGTATCAGTGTCTGGCAGAATTCAGTAGACGGAGATTACAAATTTATGTCCTGAAATAGATTAAACAGACAGATCTATTAAGCGTAAAGTATTTAAATTTTTTTCTAATTAAAAAAATTGTGTTTCTTAACAGATATTAGACACCCTGAAGAACTTTCTCTCTTAAAAAAACCCAGAGATCCAACAAAGAAAAAAAAGAAAAAATTAGATGACCAGTCTGAAGACGAAGCCCTTGAACTAGAGGGGCCTCTTATCACGCCTGGATCAGGTGAGACTTTGACTCCACCAGGGACCGAACACAAATCCCCAGATCGTGTTTTTGTCTTTTGGTAGAGGGATGGACTGTGGGTCGGGAAATGGTAAAAGCTACAGAACAAAACTCAGCGCCTTCCCTTGACCCTGGAATGACTGTCAGTGCAGTTAGTTTCCGTCATGTGCAGCTTGTGACATTAGCTGTTCACTGTGGGATGAGTGACGAGGAAGCCTCGTCCTCTCACTCCCAGTCTCAGGATTGGTCGTTGCAGCTCAGTCCTTTGGTTGCAGAGATTGGAAGCTTTTTAGGATACAAAGCATACGCCACTATTTGCCTGAAACCTTGTTTAATCACATAAAACCTTTGTGCTTTGCACATGCCAGTTTTCCTCCATACATATTTTTCCTTACAGTTCCTTCCTTTGAAAAGCTTTCTCCGATTTCCACCAGTTACCTCCCAACCTGATGAGGTATCCTGCTCTTATAAGCCGTCAGACCTGTCTGTGTTTGATCTTGTACTCCGTTCTGTCCCCTAAGTGTGAGCTTCCTGCAGAGGGGCCTCTGTCTCACCTTTTTGCACCGGACTAACTCAGCATGTGGCATCCATCAGGTGTGTAGATGATGTCTGTTGGGTAGCCTGAGTGGTTAATCAACTAGAGTTCCTGGTTCTGTAATCCGGGACGTACACCTCATCTGAACATTGGTTTTCCACATTTCCATCGGTCATGCATTTATAAACAGACTCATTACTTAGGA
>PVIC010058871.1:0-10264 GCA_004025085.1 Thryonomys swinderianus | reverse complement strand
CAAGGGTGTACATCTGTCTTTCCAATGTGAGTTTTTAAATTCTTTTGGGTATATTCCTAGCAGGGGTATAGCAGGGTCAAATGGGACCCATAGTCCTAGTTTTCTGAGAAATCTCCACACAGATCTCCACAATGGTTGCACCAGTCTGCAATCCCACCAACAGTGTAGAAGGGTTCCTTTCTCCCCACAGCCACACCAGCATTTATCGTTGGTTGACTTTGTGATCGCGGCCATTCTTTGTGGAGTGAGGTGGAATCTCAAAGTTGTTTTCATTTGCATCTCTCGAATGACCAGAGATGTTGAGCATTTCTTCATATGTTTCTTGGCTGCTTTGATTTCTGCCTCTGAGAAGTGTCTGTTCATTTCAGTTGCCCATTTTTGAATTGGGTCTTTAAACTTGGGGAGGGGGAATAGGCTTTTATAGATAAGGAGGGGAGGGGATGGAAGGGAGGAGAGGAGAATGGTTAAAAACAAAAAGATGCATTGTGTCAGATACAAGTCCCCTATGACAAATGTGATCACTGTGTATATCTAAACTGCACCAATACAATTAATTTGTAAAAACTTGCTGTCCAAGACTGTCAATATCATCGGAGGAAACATCTCTGCAAGTGCTTCTCTCTAAGGACAGGCAGGCTCGGCCTTCACCGCTGCTCGTAGTGCCCACAAAGGGAAAGCTGAAGGGAGCAGCACGGCCTCAGCTCCGTGCAGACAGAACGGGGTCACGGCCCCCGCTTCTCAGACTAAGGGTTTGGGCGCCCTCACATCATCCTCTCCCCGTCTTCTTGGTGCCTCAAAGAACCAACGGAGAGACGTTGTCTCTGGACCTCAGGAGCCCCACTGCTCTGTCCTGATGGCACCAGCGTCCTCACATCCACTCTCTCCCTCTCTCTCTCTCCCTCTGTGGTAGTTTTTGTCTCGGTCTTGCAAGCAGTTGTTTAGATAGGAAGTCTCTACCTTCTTCTGTCTCTGGGGCAAAGCCAACTCGTACCCTCAAAACTCATGAAGAGGTTGGGCCGGAGGGTTAGCTCAGTGGTTCCGGCGCCTGCCTCGCAAGCTCAAGGGCCTGAGTTCCATCCCCAGTAACCACATATAATGCTGGGCGTGGAGACACGCCCACCAACAGTCAACACAGCATACCACAATGCCGGACATTGTGGCTCACGCCTGTAATCCCAGCACTCGGGAGGCAGAGACAGGACGATTGCTGAGTTCGCGGCGGCTTGCCTGGGCACCACAGTGAGCTCAGGGCCAGCCTGAACTACAAAGCGAGACCCTGTCTCAAAAGCAAAAAAAAAAACACAACAACAAGAGGTGACTCCTACCCAGTTTGGCACCGCACCCCATCTAGTGGCAGCTAGGCTGCTGGAGCAGGTGTGAGACCCACTTCTGTTCGTGGGTGAAGTCGGCTGCTGCCCCCATCAGGGGGTGAAGGCTGCTCCTCCAACAGGACAGAGACCCTCCCCCAACACCGGTGACCAGCAGGAAAGAGGCAGGAAGGTCATAGCAGTGACCCCTTCCTTAGATGTTGCTTTCTGTTTCTTCCTGTTTCTCTGAAACCTGCTGTATCTCTTAGGAATCTCTTAGGCTTTGTGTTTTCATTTGCTTTTCTCTTTTCTCAACATTACTATGCTCCAGATCTCTGGGTAGAGAATTATCTCTACTTAAACCTTTATTTCCACTTTATTAGGGTTGGATATTCATTTCTTCCAACACTTTCTTCTTCTTTTCACTTGAAACCTCTCTCTTTTCCTGCACTCTGCCTGAGGTATTTCCAGACTCCTCCAGGGTGTGAAGGAACACCTCACCTCGAGCAGAAGGCTTCCAGAGAGCACCATGCAGGCCTGTTGCGCCGGGGCTTGGGGGAGCACGGGCGACATGGGCAGTAGTGTCGGTCTCAGCCGTCTGAGGGAGGGTGGATGTCTCCAACCCTGGGTAACTGGAGCTGAAACTTAACGCCTTTGATGTCCTAAGATCCCAGTCATCTCAGATGACTATCGCGTCTGGTGATACGGAAAACATCTCTTCCAGATTGACTCCTGAAGCTGTAAAAATAGTAGTGACAGCTATTATTGATTTAGAGTCCAGACCTTTGGTTCTCAACTTGAGCAAGCTCCGGAATCCCTGGAGAATGTTCAGACACAGGTAACTGGGCTCACCCTGCGCCTCTGACTCACCCACACTTGAAGCCAAAGCGCCTGTGGCGCAGTCTGTCCCCACTCCCGGGGCCAGGGAACTGATGGGCTCAGGATTCTCCTTTGCAGAGGGGGGACCCTGAAGGCTCCAGCTCCCTGTCAGGGCTACCCATGATTTCACCCCTGGATGAGATTAATCTCAGACTGTTTTTCTGTCTTCCGCCCCAAATGGTCCCTACTCAACAGCTCCTTGAGATCCTCTGAGAGGGGCTCACGTGGGTCTGGAGTCCTGTCCGTCGTCAGTGCTGCAGTAGTCTTCATCATCATCTACCATGGCAGAGCTAGAGTTGCACAGGATCCTCCCGCTTCGGGGACGAGGAAGGAGAAATTCAGGGAGGGCGGTGCGTGGCTGACACGGAATAGTCCACGCGTCCCACGCAGGCCTGGCCCATCTCGGAAGCCATTCCCCGCTGGGTTATTGGTGGTAGACAGGAGACGGGAGGAAGTGAGGCGCTGGGGTGTCCCTCCCTCCGTTGCTGTGGCTTGGTCTCTGCAGTGGCGGAACATCCTCCAGCGCTCCGCTTCTATTCTTGGCCCAGCGTTGTTAGTTCTCTGGATTCAATTCCTTGCCTTGTAAGGAGGTTGAGAGCAGTTACACCTTCCTTCACCGGCCCTCGCCTGCCCCCGGGGTGTCGTCACTGCTCTTTCTCACCTAACTCTTACCACTTTGTCGTCACTGGGCGTTCCTTTCTCCGTCTCTCCCTGCCTGGGTTTGTCCGCCAGCCCACGCTGTCCCAGGCCCAAGAGAAGCTCAAGCGGCACACTGTCCCTTCCCAGGCGAAGTGTTCTGTATCACAGCTGGCCAGGAGCCCAGGCCCCAGTCAGGATGGGGAGACGGTTTAGCTCTGCACGGAGGGGCCCTGAAGGAGTCACAGCTCTGTTCAGTGGTTGTTCTCCTTATAAAGCACCCTGTGTTACAGAGTCGGCGCAGATGTAAAGATGGCTCAACTGGGCTGCCCAGGGTCCCCTCAGTTCTCAGTCTGACCACCAGAGGGTGGCATTGCTCAGTCGACCTGGAGCAGTTCAAGGCTGGCGCCAAATTCCGTCTGAAGGGGCCCTCAAAGCCGTGGGATTTTGTGCTTGTACCACAGATACAGCCCCGCCACAGAGGAAATAACCACAAAGAAATATTGGTGATAACAAAGCCACGTTGGCTTGGCTGTGACCTGCTTATTGTCCTATAGCATTCTGATTTCCTTGCCTCGATGCAACTGTTCCACAGCACTGCTGTCTTCACCCGCTACACCACTATCCTTGTTTGAAAACTTAAAACAGCAGTGCAAGCCCTTACGGATGACATCGGAGTGGGGTCTGTAGTTTAGCTCACAGTACTGTGTCAATGACGATTTCCTAGGTTGGCCAATCTAGTGTAGTTCTGGTAGTATGTTCTAAGCACTCAGTGGACGCCTGAAGTGGGTTAGTACGGAACCCTAGGTACAGTTTTTTTCCTATACGTACACATCTAAGATAAAGTTTGATTTATAAATTAGGAACAGTAAGAGATCAACAAGAACTAATAACACAGTAGAGCAGTGGACTGGTGTAAAACGGCCCGCTGCATTGCCCTTGTGTTTGGGGTCATCGTGAACTAAATTACTGGAAAGCGAACAGCGGTGCCCCCTGGCGGTGGATCAGCAGGGACAGTTCGGGTTGCCCACCCGGGAGGTGGTATTCACAGCGTGAGGTGCTGAGGATGGGCAGGACAGGGCACGTGACAGAGGGCTTTGTCTTGCCACTCAGATGACCACAACTCAAAACTTATGGCTTTCTCGTGCAATTTTCCAATTAATGTTTTTGGACCTCAGTTGACCAGAAGTTACTAAAGCCACGGAAGGTGAAATTTTGGGAGAGGGTATTCTATATATACGTATATATGTATACACTCACACAATATTAACCACTGGTGCAGGGGCTGCATGACAAGGTGATATTTCTCTCTGTACTACTTTTGTGACTTTCTATAAATCTATGATTATTTTGGAATACAAAGTTTAAAAAACTCCATTTGCTCAAAAATAACCTCCTTCCTGGTTGTGTATCACTGGTATTTGTATTACCATTTAGGAGAAGAGAGTTGAGCATCGATTTCAAAAGGCCCTTTGCTGGTTGTCCTGACGGAGTGGAACCAGCTTTTCATCTGCCTACAGGTGGCCTAGGGTGTAAAAAGAACCCTGGGGACCCAAAGCACTGGTGGGCTGGCTGGTCAGCCCTGAGCAGAGGCCTGGCAAGCAGGGCTTCCATGTGACAGTCCTTCCTCCCCGCCTGGACTCAGGGTCCCCACTCCGAGTTCCTCCTGGCAGCTTGGCATGGCCCTTTACACAGTGGTCCAATGAAGCTCTTTCCTTCTGTGGATGGGAAAACTCACCCCCAGGGTAGAGGGACTTGCCGGGGCTAAACTAAGTGAATGGACTGTAGGACTTGAGTTTTAAGGTAGATAAATCTTGTTGGGTTTTTTGGTGTGATTTTATTTATTAATTTTAGGTCCCTAATGGGGATTGAATTCAGGGCCTTATTCCTGAGCTGCATCCTGTCTTTTTGTTTTGCTTTGTTTTCATTTTTGAGATTGTGTCTCCCTAAGCTGCTCTCAGGGTACACAGCCTGAGCTGGAACATGCCATTCTCCTGTCTCAGCTTCCCGGGGCTGGGCTTACGTGCTTGAGCTACTGCTCCAGATCCCTTTCACGTTCTTAAACAGACCAGAAAGAGACTTTTTCAAGTGATGTAAAATCTATCTTAAACTTTACATGTTTCAAGCTGTTACTTCATATGCTTTTATTTACTGACTTGCTCTATTGAAAATGGAACTTATAGCACCGTTTTTATGCCCACACAATGTTTAAAGCTGAGAAATGAGACTTTCACTTGTGAATAGGTGGAGAAAGCGCCACCATCAGCTTTGTTTTCATTGATGAGAAAACAATGGGCAGCACTGGGCTTGGTCACTCTGTGGAGAAAAGGCATTTCCTGGGGTTGAATTACTGGCAAGGGGAGAGTCTGCGTGTTTTGCCAACCAAAAGAATGAGAGAACTTTTGACCAAAATGCAAGTTGAAGCTATGGCAAACCGGACAGCATCTGAGATGTCTTTCAGCATCTGCGCAGGTCAGCAAGATCCTGGGTCAGTTCTGACCCCACGCCTGCCCTCAAGAACTGAGACGGAAACCTACGCATCTGCACAACCAGGGCAGCTTTGCTTTTGTGCCAGGGTTGTATATCCTGAGTGTTTCTGGAAAGAAGGGCTACGGAGGCTTGGGCCAGTCAAGCGCTTGTCAGGAAAAACATACTGGACTTTTTTAGAGGTAAAATAAAGTGTAGCTCTCTGCTGACTTCTCAAGTTGTACTGGGAAACTGGATTTTTTTTTTTTTTTTTTTGAGACAAGGTCTCGCTTTGTAGTTCAGGCTGGCCCTGAGCTCACTATGCAGCCCAGGCAAGCCCTGAACTCAGCAATCCTCCTGCTTCTACCTCCCGAGTGCTGGAATTACAGGCGTGAGCCACCATGCTCAGCATGGGAAACTGGATTTTTAGAATCATACTTACAAGCTGTGTACCCCTAACTAAGTTATTTGAATCCTCTCTTCTTCAGTTTTCTTTTATTGTAAAAATGCTCGTAACACAAAATTGAACTGTCTCATAGCATGGTGTTCCATACCCTTGAGTCCATTTCCCAGGGTTGTATCTTCTTCTAGAACCTTCTCATCAGTTGCTGTGTTGGTCAGCTGTCCTGTTGTTGGGACAAATTACCCAACCCTGCAGTGCAAAGAAGAAGTTGGTTCAGCTCAGGGTTTCAGGGAATTTAGCCTGTGGTCAGCTGGCTTCAAGGCAGAAACAGCCTGGCAGAAGGGCCTGGTGGAGGAAAGCTGCTCAACCCATGGTAGCCAGGAAGCTGAACAGGGAAAGCAGAAGGGCCCCGGGGGAGATGCAGACCCCGAGGCCATCCCTCCATTGCCTACCCAGACAAACACAGGGTGTGCTGCAGCAATCTCCCAGGTGGCTCCAAGCCAGTCAAACTGATGATTAAGCTTAACTAGGGAATTAAGCTTCACAACTAGGGAATTGTTCAACAGATAGTCTTGTATGAAGGCTGCTTTCATCAGGCACAAGTTTTCAATGTTTTGATCCATGTTGTTATCTTCCATTCTGAGATCTGAAAAATCGCCATGGTGAAAGGCACTGTAGGGCCTGGCTAGAAGGAGAAAGTGTAGTTCATGTCCTTAGGGTGTTTGTGTGCTGGAGAAGAGAGGCATGTGTGAGGCAGTGATACTAGTGATACAGAAAGACTGGGGGGGATGGGTAGTTTGTCTGGGTGAATACAAGTGGCAGGGGTGACTAAGGTATAAAGTCTATAGGGGATGAGAGGAAGGTGAACCTCTTTCTCACAAGTCCTGACTTACTGGGCTGTGGGAGCCACTGTACCCCACTGTGTCTCAGGAATATAAGTCTGGGGGCTTTTTGGAGCTTTCTCTGAGGCTGGGAGTAGGGATGGGGTCTAGAAAGAGGAGCTGGATTGGAAGTTTTGGGCACTAACCCAGGCAAAGAGGGGCTGAGGAGTCTGTGCTTTGTTCTTCACTGGGCTGGGTGTGGATTGTAAATGATGAAACATGACAAGGTGTGTCAGCTGGGTTTCCATCACTGCAGCAGAACTCATGAGATAAATGAAAGGTAGAAGATTTATTTGGCTCATGGTTCCAGAGGCTTCAGTCCATGGTCACTCAGCCCCTTTGTTCCCTGGTCAGTATGAGGCAGAGCATCACTGTGATACTCATGGTATCCAAGAAGCAGAGGCAGAGGGAAGAGGTTGGGGACAAAGAATACCCTTCAAGGGCAAATCATACCCCCAGTGACCAGTTCCTCTAGGTACACCTCACCCCCTGAAGTTCCCACCACTCCCCATAGCCTATTAAATTATGAATCTGTAAGTGGATCGATCCACCCACAATGTCAGAGTCCTCAGAGCCCAGTCACCTCTCTACTCTGAGGACTGCAGCATGGACAACCATGTCTTCAACAAGCTTTTAATGGATGTTTCAAATCCAAGCCGTAACACAGTGGATGGCTTCATATGTCTTCCCAGCACAGTGCAGCTAGCGGCTTGTTCTGTTTTCTCAGCTTGCCTCCCATCCTTCCAGCAACCATTCAGGGATTTCCATTATCTAGTTTTAGAGCAGACTTCCTTCAGGGGCTTTTAGGGACCAGCCAGTCTGCTCCTGGCCCATGCTGGAATAGGACCGGACTAAGTAGTTCTTCCCATTTTTCAGATGAGTTAGTGGGGGCAGTGGAGCATGGCTTACAATGATAAGCCAGGGAGTGGTGGGGAGGCCTTCTGACTCCAAGAGGAGGATGCTCCCCTGTGTGCAGGGGCCCTGTTTCCCCTTGACCTTTGCCCTCTGTGAAGGTGATCACTCTACTCATCCTGATTTGACCTGAACATGCAGTATTTCTCCTGCTTTTCCTCTTTCTGGTGTTTGCTTGGGTAAGACTGAGAAACGTTGGGGTGATGGTTCCCCTGAGCCTTCTCTTCTTCTATCACACATGCCTCAGACAGAGGAGCTAAGAGCTGGGCACCTGCATTACCCCACCTCAGCCAGTGTTCTGGGCCCTGCTAAAGGAAGTGCAAGCTGTCAGGGGCTCTGACCATCAGGAGGTGTCTGTGCCAGAGTCTGGCTCTCTCTCTCCTCACCATGGGTGTTTTCTCATCAGGACTGAATGGAGTTCCAGGTGGTTTTATATGTACAGCTGCAGGGGGATTGTGCTGGCCACAGTCCTGGGACATGCCTTCATCTGAGAAGCAAGAGGGGCATCATTCTAGCTGAACTGTCAGCAGCTGCCTCTTGCTTCTGAAGTTACTGTCTGCATTAATCTGAAAGAGTCAATATGCAGGAGCCAATTAATCTCTTCATTAATCCTTATTTGTATGGGATAAACAAGGAGGGCTGGGAGCCGGAGGGTTAGCTCAGTGGTTCTGGCGCCTGCCTCGCAAGCACAAGGTCCTGAGTTCGATCCCCGGTAACCACATAGAATGCTGGGCGTGGAGACACCCCACCAACAATCAACGCCGCATACCACAATGCCGGATGTGATGGCTTACGCCTGTCATCCCAGCACTCGGGAGGCAGAGACAGGAGGATTGCTGAGTTCGCCGCAGCTTGCCTGGGCTACATAGTGAGCTCAGGGCCAGCCTGAACTACAACGCAAGACCCTGTCTCAAAAAGCAAAAACAAAACAAAACAAAAAAAAACACAAAAAACAAGGAGGGCTGGGTAGGATAAGTGGGTTGCCTAGGTTAATCAAGTCCCAAATTCGTAAAAGAATTTACTTTTTAAAAGTCAGAATTGTTTTATTCCTGAAATCCCAGAACATGACTAAATGGGCTATCATCTCCATAAAGTTAAGTTCATACACACATGTACACACACACACACAGGTGTGTGTGTGTGTGTGTGCGCACATGTGCATAGATTTAGGAGTACTCACAGAATAG
Source organism: Thryonomys swinderianus (assembly GCA_004025085.1). Classification (NCBI taxonomy): domain Eukaryota; kingdom Metazoa; phylum Chordata; class Mammalia; order Rodentia; family Thryonomyidae; genus Thryonomys; species Thryonomys swinderianus. The sequence continues at coordinate 1,593 of PVIC010058871.1, read as the reverse complement.
TTGTCTTGCAACCATCCTCCCAAATGTTTCTGCAGCATCTTCCTACTTGCTGGGGTTAGAAAAGCAGTAACTGTCCACAACAGGTGAGAATACTGCAGCAGTAGAAGCTGAAGTGCATAGGCAAATATTTATTGTGTACTTAGTGTGTGGTGAGTATTGTGCTCTAGGGGGTAGGAAGGTGTGTGAGGTTTACAGTTGCACTAAAGGAGCTTAGTGGGAAGATAGAGTCTCTGAGAACATGAGAAAGACAGTTACACCCCAATGCTAGCATTATACATACTGAGAAAAAAAATCTTAGAATTCCCAATTGGAGTCAGAGATAAGATAAAATAGAGAGCACCACTGCTTTTAGCATTGTGCTGAAGAACCTTGCCAATGCGATAAGACAATAAAAATAAATAAAGTAGAAGGATGGAAAATAAGAGACAAAGGTCTTGTTATATGAAGGTAGTATGAATGTGTACTTTCAAAATCCAAACATTTTCAAAAGTATCACATGTAATAAAAGAGGTAACCATAGTTGCAGGATACAGTGTCAACACCCCAAAAGCAATAGTCTTTCTATAGAACCACAATAACCTATATAAATTATTACAGAAAAAAGATAGTGCTCTGTGATGGTTAATTTGATCATCAACCTGACTGGCCTGAGACATGCCTAGATTAGTGAAGTACTCTGCTGGCTGTGTCTGGTGAGCCATGAAGGTACCTGAGGACACTGCCTGGTCTTTGGCTCATTTGTCCTGGGCTCTTCCACTGTCTCTCTGCTTCTGGCTTCCATGAGCTGAGCAGCTTTGCTCCACTGTGCCCTTCCTCTGTGCTTTTTACCTCAAAGCCAGCCAGCCATGGACTGAAACCTCTGAATTTGTGAGCTGCAATAAACTCAGTGATAGCTACCAGAGGCTGGGAAGGTCAGGGTAGAGGAGGGCATAGAGAAGGAATGGTTAATGGCACAGGATTAGATAGAAAGGTCAAATTCTAGTTGTTTGATAGCATAACAGGGTATTTATAGTTAACATGATAACTGGCAGAGAGAATATAAATGTTTCTAATGCAAAGAAATAATGCGCTTGCAACACGATGGATAGGTTTAAATCAGAAGTGAAAAGATTGATAAGTTTGAATAAGTTGAAGGCTTATTATTGATGAGGGCTCAGGATAAGGTCATGGCCTAGAATTATGCACAGCAGGTGTGGGGGGGAGAAATGGAGCACGAACACCAGCCTACCCATTATATTAAAAATAGCAAAGTGCTAGTGCTAATTACCTCTGGATAGTGGGAACATAAAGGTTATCATGCTTACCAATACTTTTTTTTTTTTTTTTTTTTTTGCTTTTTGGAGACAGGGTCTCGCTTTGTAGTTCAGGCTGGCCCTGAGCTCACTATGGTGCCCAGGCAAGCCGCCGCGAACTCAGCAATCCTCCTGTCTTTACCTCCTGAGTGCTGGGATTACAGGTGTGAGCCACCACGTCCAGCATTGTGGTATGCGGTGTTGATTGTTGGTGGGCATGTCTCCACGCTCAGCGTTATATGTGGTTACCGGGGATCGAACTCAGGTCCTTGCGCTTGCGAGGCAGGCGCTGGAACCACTG
>PVIC010058870.1:0-10263 GCA_004025085.1 Thryonomys swinderianus | reverse complement strand
GAGTATTACTCTGCCATAAAGAATGACAAGATCGATCCATTTAGGTGCAAATGGAGACACCTGGAGGATATACTAATAAGTGAAATCAATAGATCACAGATAGACAATTCCCGGATCTTCTCTTTGGCATGAACACCTGTAGATGCAAATGAGTTCTAGAAAGTAGGACAGCTTTTATAGAGTGGAGTATTTCTATAGGGAACTTGTGGGTGTGGGAATGTGATGAGGGGAAGGAATAAATATGATACAGAAAGAAAATAGAAGAGCATGTATAAAGGGGGGAGGAGGGGGGGAGTGGGTAGGGATATGGGTAAAAATGAGAATTAACTTGTGGCATATACTGGTACAAATTTCCCAATGTTATATGTGATGTTGAGATGTATATAAATTGTACCAATAAAGAATTCAATTTACAAAAAAAAAGAATAGCTCTCGAGTCTGCTTTCAGTAAATTCCATGTTTGTATTTGTTATGGAAAGACAAACCTAGGTTTTAGGTTTTTAGGGGGCAAGTTACTTATCATTTCTGGCATATGACCACCAGATTAGCCTTGTGATCGGACAAAGTTTATAACCTGTGGAGCATAACACTCGTTTCCACAAACCCACCCCTTACTTTTCTACTGAAAATGTTTACTTTAGCATTACAGTAGCTGGATGTATGTCTCCATGTTTTTTTAATTGAATTCTTTATTAGTATAATTTATATACATCTCAAAATCATGTATAACATTGGGGAATTTGTACCAGTATATGACACAAGTTAATTCTCATTTTTACCCATATCCCTACCCACCCACACCTCCTCCCCCCCTTTATACATGCTCTTTTATTTTCTTTCTGTATCATATTTATTCCTTCCCCTCATCACATTCCCACACCAAGTTTCCTATAGAAATTTTCCACTCTATAAAAGCTGTCATACCTTCTAGAGCTCATTTGCATCTATCCCCCTGCTAGGAATATACCCAAAAGAATTTAAAAACTCACATTGGAAAGACAGATGTACACCATTGTTCACAGCAGCTCATTTCTTGATAACTCAATCTTGGAAACAACCCAAATGTCCATCAACTGGAGAGTGGATAAAGAAGATGTCTCCATGTTATTGCTTACAGAATACAGTAAGCAATCTTTATGTTTACCCACTTGGTATGACAAAGGTCAAAATGTACACACATGTTTAAAAGTGTCAGACTGGGATTTATACCCCCATTATACTCTGCCTAATAATTTATACCCACATTATGTGCTACTTAATAAGTTTTGCTTATGTTTACCTGAGCATCATAGGAGGCATAATATACCTATAACACTCTACAATTTTTTTTAAGTTTTCTTCTAATTTTTCTGGTAGATATAGCCCAATTCTGTGCAACAGCACCTCAAGAACCACATTTGTAAATTTTAGAGGTCAAAAGTGAATCATCACATTACTCATGCATGGTTGATGAAAATGATCCATTATTTTAAAATCCATGTTTTCATAACTGAAGAGTGGTGTGGTTGAACAATGATAATAGTGATAATGATGATGACAACAACAATGACTTTGCCACTGGCCACATGAGCCACAGCTCCTGTGACAGAGAAATGGAGGTGGAGGCATAATAAACTGACACGGACCTCCTTGATTCACACAATAAAGAAAACAGCAATGTGAGTGCGTATCTGACTAACTGAAATGCTGCAAAATGGTCACACAATCAAACAGAATGATCCAATATGAAAACTAGGTCCAAAAATACAGTGAGGGTCTTGGAAGGAGTAAAACATATTGGACATTATGTCAGCACTGCCATTCACTTGTTAAAATTGCTAAGAGATGAAACGCTACAAGATGTTATGAAATACAGAGAGGGTTAAATACAAATAAAATTATCTGTATGTACCAACAGACATATTAAAAGTGTATTTATTATGACATCTCATTAACTAAACCAAAAGAATTCATGAGTCCACTCTACTCAGCAGGGAATTCTCATGGTAATCACAGGAATGTAAAAGACTTGTGGAAAATAAATGGGTCAAAATTTGGCTAAAATTTTATGCCCTTATATACACAAAAACTCATTAAGCTTTCAGTTTAGAAATTTATCTTGGAACTTAGCTCTCAGGTCCTTATTTATATAGTAGTAAATGAATCATGTTGGGGACAGACTTGTTCCCATCTCCCAAACTAACTGCAGTCTGAGATTGACAATTAGTTTATCAGTTTCCAATTTCTATTTGCTAACAGAACACAAATTGATCAGCCCTGGAACTGAACCCAGGAACAAAGCAAAAATTCCAAATGGAATATTGCAGTTTTAAAACAGAATTGTATAGTAAAATCTTTGGATTTCAGAAAGATTAACATTGTCCTTGTATATGGCAAAGAAAAACAAACTGGTACAGCTCATGTCAACATTACACTATAATAGAAATATTGATAGGACAGCATCCCAGAGACTTACTACAACAAGAGAACCATAAACTTACCAATTATGACCTACAAGAAAGAACAGGAAAAGAAAAACATATGTGCTAGGAGTGTAAGTGATGCTTGAGCATGGCATATGCAACATTACACTACAATAGAAATATTGATAGGACAGCATCCCAAAGACTTACTACAACAAGAAAACCATAAACTTACCAATTATGACCTACAAGAAAGAACAGGAAAAGAAAAACATATGTGCTAGGAGTGTAAGTGATGCTTGAGCATGGCATATGCAATTTTCTTGTGTGAGGATTGCCTTGGTCATAACAGCTGAAACAAAGATTATTTCTACGGTAGACTTATGTTTGTGTTTATATTGCAGCTCACATAGGTTTTTATTTCTGATGTTATCTTTTAGGCTTTGTAAGCAGGTAAACAGCTGGTGTGAAAATACTGATGTGTACTGTAAGCACTCATTGCATATTTGATATTTCATTGTTACCTTATTTCCTTGCTAAGTGCAAACTGTACAACCCACTATGAAGCTTCTGACAAAACAAGAAGAGAAGAGAGGTGACAACACTGGCGTGCGATATAGAAAAAGAAAGCACAGGTGTTTGCTGTAAGTGTAAGCAAGAGACATACACGGGATGTACAGTTGTCATTTCTGAAGACTGTCTTAGATGTTACAATTGAAGCAAGGACTATTTTTGTTGCAGAGCTGTACTGATATTTACATAGTTTTTTATTTCTGATGTTATCTTTTAGGTTTTGTAAGCATGTACACCACTTAGATGGAAATGGTGATGTTTATCCTAAATGCACAATACATATTAATAATTTAATACTTTATTGGTATTTTATGTTCCTGTTAAGTGCACATTGTATAATATAAAAAGTAATTCCTGGAAAAATAGCAAAATAAGTGAGATGTCAAGTGTGTTCTACATAAAAAACATGTGCTATCAGTGCATACAAAGTATATGAAATGTATAAATGTAGTCATATATGAACACTGAAGAAAAGAGTTTTTTTTTTCTCCAGGGAGCTACTGGTGTTCTTAATCTAGTTCATATAGGAATTTATATTTGTTGTTCCTATTTTAGACTTTCTACACCAAAAACCAGTCAATCTTGAAAATTTTGATGTTCTTTATAAATCTTAAGTATTAAAAATTCAATATTTTTGCAATTTTTCCTGTCAAACACTCATTGTTTAATAAAATAAAACTCATAAAATTAAAATTTATAATTCATCAGTAGAAACCTTCTGGATGTGGGTGTGACACACCTAACTTTGGAGCCTTTTGAGCACGGATTCCTGACCAGAGGATTCTGTCGGGACCCCATCATTAACGTTAGACACCTGCTAGCACCATGTCAGAGTCTCATCCAGTACAGCTGTGAGTTAATAAATCAACCTTCTGAAAGCAATATATGTTTTCCTTTTCAATTATATCAGAACAAGTAGGAAATTTAAAGTTCTTTTAGTTCTTTTTGTTCTTCCATGTGCTAATCTATTTCCCAAATATCACTGAAGAATATCTTTGCCAGGTTGGGACACCGTTCTTGAGTTACAATGATGCTGGGTAATACAGGCACTGAATATATATTCAGATGATTTCAAGTGTAGTGTTACAGAGAAAATAGGCGTAGTAATCCAATACAGTAGCTATATAAGGGATAGAGGAGCAATAATTTTAATTGTGATGGAACAGTAAAAAGACTCTTCAAGGAGGAGAACTGGCGCTAAAATTCAGATAAAGACATGAAGTGCTAGGAAGGGGAGGAGAAGACAGAAGTTAGATGCCAACATGTCAACGAAGTCCCTGAGGTCAAAAACCAGAACAGTATATTTGACAAAAAGCAACCACTGGAGAGAATGAGATCTACAGGAGCTGAGGAGGTGGGCAGGCCCTGAGATAAAGGTTACAGAATTCATCCAGGACTTCTACACCGGAAGTGAAACGGATGGGACAGATAAACGGCGTGCACGATGGACCAGACAGAGAATCCCAGAACCAGTGACAGCTGCATGGTAGAAAGGGGACGGGTATCCATGGAATAGAAAATGATACCAGACTCAGGTATCTTCCGGGCCCCGGCAAGTATCACAACTGAGGAAAACAAGCATTGGCAGGAGACAGACACATGGGGACTACAATGACCTATCAAATGAGTGACATTCCTCATAGTACCAGATTCATTAAAAACACTTTTCAGAGAAATAGAGCACATCACTCGAAGCACAGATTTCAACACTAAGCAGATACATACATATGAGAAGGTAAGAAAAGCCCTGGCCATCGATTCTCAAATCTGAGCTGGGAGAAAGGCAGGAATTAGGCTGGGAATGAGAAAGTCGACAGAATGAGCTATCGTAAAAGGCAAGGAAGAGTTATAACTTGTATCCAGGAACTAAGCACAACAGAAAATGTTTTACTAGGAAGTAGCCTAGATGTTGTATCGCTAATAACAATAGGTACAGCGCAAAAGTGGAGCAAATGATCACAGGGGCCAGAAGCAGGAAGACAGAAACCCCAGCGTCTTGTGGCGCAAGCAGTGATCAAATGTGCACATGTTCCTCAGGAACTGTGAGCGTCCACACTCTGTCCGAACAGATGCAAAAGCAAGAAGCTCACTCTTCCCAAAGGGACTCCCACTCCTCAGGTTTTTCCCAGTCTGGCCTGCTGTTATCTGGAGGGGTATCTGCCTCCTTCTACACGGATAACGCCGGATGGGCTCTCTGAGCCACACGGAACATGTTTAGTGCTTTTCCGCTGCCACTCCTTCGAGTATCTAGAAACAGTGACTCTTCTCACTATCATTCCTCTAACGTCATCCCATCTCCAGGGCAGACGCCAACTCTTCCCGGCCTTGGCGCCTAGAAATTGCCACCCCAAATGAATTTCTATGAATTTTCTCTAGTCTGTCACTATCCCTTTTTCGATGGTACCCACAGAAAATTCGACATTTCTCACTGTTTTATCTCAGGGCACATTTAGGGACCTTTCTACATAGGAATACCATTGTATTCATTGGGTTCACTCTCCTGCTGTCCTGTTTGCTCACCCCTCACCCTCCAGGGCAGCTGGTTGTATGTCCTGAAGAGATACGTGATCCACAGTGAGTGGTTTCATCAGTGTAAAGGATGTTTCTCCTCATCACTCTATCGTTTCTGATAAGATCACTCAGTCTCACGCACGTTACATCTTGTAGCAGCAGAGCTAAAGCAACGCTTCATGTGTTCCGTGCCTTTTTCTAGGTATAACTTCGCTATGTGCTCAAAGCAGAGAAGGAGTGTTATACAGAGAGGAAGATAAAACAGAGTGCGTGATTAAAGACAGAAAGGAGTTGGAAGTCCTGCCCTTCAAAAGCATGCTGGATGGCAAAATCCAACGACTTGGTCTTAATCTGGGTTATCTACATACCTAGCACTGCTGCAATTGTAAAATAAATTTAATAATAAGAAAACTAACTACCTATTTATCAATGCTTAGTATGTACCAAACCCTAAAATAAGACTTCAGGTAGAATATGTTATGAAATACATGTGCTATCTTTTAGAGCGGTATGAACACTTATCTGCGCTTTAAAGATAAGAAAATTAAGATGCAGAGGTGAAGTGATTTGCCCAGTGTCACACGGCTGCGAGGTGGCCCTGGGGTTTGGACCAGATTCGCTCGTTTCCGGCGTTCCAAGTCACTATGTAATCTCGTACTACAGCCACCCTTAGTACATACGGTCTTTGCTACACAGACTCCCCCCTTGGTTATAACACAAGTAGTTCCCTGTGATGCTCCTTCAAACAACTGGAAGGTCACGACACGTGCTGCCTTGTCCAAGGGGCTGGAGACAGCATCACTGCGCGCACACACACACACACACACACACACACGGGGAGCGAGACGGGAGAGGCCATGTACGGCCCACCGCACTGCACACCCTGCCCTGAACCAGGCCGAAAGGCAACCTGTGCAGCTCCCATCACCAGCATATTTGCAACACAAACAAGATTTCAAGGTGACTTCTCAGCCTGAGAAAACAGTATGTTCAAGTACTCTTAATATCACTTAAGCAGGATCCACTTGTATATAAATCATGTGCTAATTTATTCATTAAAATAGCCTATAGTTAGCAATATTTAACTTTAGTTTATGTTAATAGGGTCACTACTTTTTTTTTAATGTATCTCTTTATAATTACTCCATAATTTGGATTTACCTGTAACACGGACTAAGCCTTTACTGAACCCCAACCAGTACCACACCCAGGGAAAACAAGATCAAAATGTAGACTGTAAAACGGCTCTGGAAATCCCAGATTTGGCAGAGTTCATTTTCATACCCAGTCACACATCAGGCTCTGCTGTGGATTGCCTTCTATAATAACTGGTCCCCATTGCCTTTGAAATGTACTAGAACAGAATTCCAAGGGACGGGTCCCCCTAGGAATCGAGGTTTTCGCAAAACACCACTTAAGCACCAGGGATGAGACGACTTCCATCTGATACTGGTCTGCTGCAGCTCTTGGCAGATGCAGGAAGAATGAGACATTAAGACATACTCTAAAGGCTTTTTACCCCAAGTGATAACCTCTTACCTGAAACAATCCAATAAATCCCAGCAAAGGAATGATAAGTTTCATTATTAAATGTTGACCTCTCATTCTTTATTTGGATGGTCTGGACAGCCAATTTAATGTCCAATTCCTGAGAGGAAACCCCACAAACACAGAAAAACCATGACATCATATGATCCTTGGAAACCAGCCGAGAATCACATGAATCTACCCAGCAGAGTCTTAGACAACAAAGCAAAAACACGCTTCAAGTGGGAGGAGGTGATTATAGTGGCGCCTCTTTACCATTTGACATTTGTAGTAGAAGCCACTAATCAATCAGGGAATCTTTCTTTCTTCATCCAGAAACACCCTCAAAGTCCTTTTCAAACAAATACTCTAGGCTGCTTGTACCACTTGATCAGCAATAAAGTATGGGAAAACCTATTTTCCCTTACTTGACTAGAATAAGCAGCTGGCCTAAAACTGCCTTATATTTTATACCAATCCAACCCCTCAGAGGCTGTGTGTTCCACAAAAGGCAGACAAATGTCTGCAGGTCGTGAAGGCATAACCGGAAGAACAGACAGAGGGTCTCTTGCTGATTCATGTCTGGCCTGATTCACATTTATGTCTTGAGCAGGACGATCCAGCAATCAGCTAACTACTAAAAGCTTTATGATACATAGGTTACACTCACACCATTCAAATCAGCTAGTTTCTACCTGTCATAATTCAAATGTCCATTTTGAATAAAAGCTATCTAGAGAGACAACCTACATTCCAAAATGTATTAGACACTCTATTTAATTTCTGCCTAGAAGAATCTTATATAAATCTTCTGATTTCCATTGAAGGCGCTGTCGGTTTTCTTCTACAGAAATCCTAGACCAGTATCCTCATACAGATATTTAGTGTCTCGGCAAATGACAAGCCAGAAATCGCAAGGACACTTCGATGCTGCTAGTCTTCATTTGAGAAAGAGATCATTAGAATCCACTGGGCCTGGGCTCTATGATAGCTATTCTTAGCTCGTGGCCTCCGAGCCCACTTCCTCGGTACAGCGGACAGCATCCCATTAAGATCACATCCAGTGTGATGCCCGGTTCACTCGGCTGACCGCACCACACTGACAGCCCCTGTGATCAGACAACAGGAGCACAGCAGGCAGACTCACCTCATCATAGACGCTGTCATTCCTGTGAAAGTCGCCAGCTTTTCTGGGAAGAATGTGGACATGGACGTGCTGCAAACGGGCAAGACGGAAAAAAGAAAATATGGTTATCTCTCCATATATTTTCAGACTTGACAGTGATGTTCTTGTGAAGCCCAATTACTCAGCACTGGTTCCTGCTGGATTCTTTTCCAGAGAAAGATGATATTCACCTTCAGTAATTATATATGAAGTCTGCTGAGAAGACAGAGGCACAACACAAGAAGGAACAACTTGGTGGCATATGAGTTTGAGTGAAATGCCAGAGTATTTCTGAGGCCTTGTGGAATTATGCATAGCTGTCGGTCCCGCTTGTGTTTGGCCAGTGCTCTGCGATGACAGTGTGTCTGAAAGATGACCGCTGTGACTCTGGCGCTGACGGGAAGGAAGACTGGCTAACAGCACCGCAGAAATAAGGCCCGCATGAAACAGGAGGAAGCAGTGTGTTTCAAAAGACACAACTGGGGTTTTCAATAATCGCTGCATAGTAGTAACGCAAACTGTGAACATTTATTAACCTATTATTTTCTGTGATTCATCTATGTATTTCTACTTGGTATTATTTCATTTAATACTTCTAAAAATCCTTAACTAACAAGGTCTTCATTTCTCATACAAGAAAATCAGTGTTCAGAGAGGTCATGGTACAGACAGCACAGGAAGCGAGGTCACGCGACTTTCATCCCCTCTTTGTCAGCACAGACACTGATTCTGTGAACACAATCTTTTAAACGGCCCATTTGTCTAGTCCACTAAAGCACCCAGGTAATATACATAGCGATGCTATTATACAGAGATCATGAATCAAGGCTCACAGCATATCTAATTCAATATATTCTTCAAGGCTAAACTGCCATGTGAAAGTTTTACTTTCCAAGAGTGTCTGTTGTACCTTGGCTGAAGTTAAACCTATTCTTGTCCTTGAGCTATGTTCCCCTGTTTCTTACACGCCGCAGCAAGGAATATGAAAATGAAAAGGCTAAGTTGGAGAGGCAGGCAAGGACTCAGCCCTTGTCCCTGCTCGTGCCTACCCCTTCTTGATTACTGTGATCAGGCTGCAAAACTCCAAAGCACCTCCAGAGAGGGCAAGATTAAGTGTCCCTGTGGCTCTGTATGCAATGAAGGGAACGTGCTATGCTATTAAAGCAGAGGCAGGGAGCAAGGTGAATGAAGCAGAGAGAAGCTTTGCATCAGCCCCTGGGCACACAGTCCCCAAAGAGTGACACGCTGTCATCAGGATCTCCGCCACTCAGTGAAGAAGCTGGTCAGGATCCCTCAGCAATGCGGCCAGTGCTTCTCTGGTTCTGTGTACTCTAGACCCACAGACCATAGAGAGCAAAACCTGACAAACAGCAAAACAAAGCACGAACCACCCAGGGAGCAAAGCCTTCGGGGCAAGCCTGGCAGTGTGCGCCAGGCCAACCCTGGCTGAGGTGCATGGACCGGGGAACTTAAGAGCAAGACCAAGAAAGCAGAGGAAAGTGTCGCAGGGCACCAGCTGGCCCACCTCTGAAAGGAGTCTTCTCTCAGTCTCTACTTCTCAAACCCGCTGGTGCCATCTCTTCTCTCCTTTTCCTCCTTTCTTTCTCTAGATCCTCTTCTCTCTTTTCTTCCTCCCTACCATCCATCTATTTTTCCAACCACCCATCTCTTCTCCGCTATTTCCCTTCCACGCTGCAGTAATCAGATCTTTCAGGCCAGCGCTCTGCAGTTAAGGTGCTGGCAACACATGTACTAGCTATTTACCAGAAAGCACAGGGTCACAGTGCGTGTGGGCCTGTCGTGTCACCCTCTGGCGATCCTGTCACGGAGGCCTGGGTCAGCGTCCTTATCCAGAGTGGAGCCCGCGGTGGTGTTTTCCTCACTGAGTGCGGAGGGCATCAAATCTGCTAGGCATGTGTTTAGCATGCTACTTAACATGTCGGACTTAACACAGGCAGCTGCCCTGGGACTACTGGGTTTTCAAAATGTTTTCTAATACTTGAAGATAAGTTGAGAGCACATTCAAGAACCGCTTCTCACACTAGCAGGAAATATATTTATGAGGATCTCTGACTGATCTTTGAA
>PVIC010058869.1:0-10267 GCA_004025085.1 Thryonomys swinderianus | reverse complement strand
TCAAATAGCAAAAAAAAAAAAAAAAAAAACATATTTAGTGCTTAATACCTATGAATTTGCTAGTTCTATGGCTATTCTTCTTATATCCCCTTTGGAGGCCACTACAAAGGCAATTCTGCCTTCTGTTTCATCCTTATCCCTAACCTGTCCCTTTCAGCCCCAATCAGTGAACCTTGATTTTTCTCCTTCTTCTTTCCCTGAGTGGAAGTTAAAGGCCCCAGGTGTCCTCTTTAACACTATCTGCAACCTTAGTTCATTTCATTTAGTCATACCCACTAAAAAATCACAGAAAAATATTAAACAGGAGAATTTCCACCAAAAAATGACAGGTTGCAATCATGAACTACATGTAACAGGTTCAAATCACATACAAAAACAACCTCTTAGCAAGGAATGGAGGTAAATGACTGTAAACTGAGCATTTAGGGAAGCTGAGGCAGGAGGACTGCAGGTTCAAGCCTGACAGCAGCTGTGTAGTGAGATACTCTTTCCAGAAAATATTAGAAGAGCATGGAACACAGCTCAGTGTGAATGTCCTGGAGTCAATTCTCAGTACCTCAAAACAAACTAACAAGCACTTCATCTCTTCTCCAATAAATTTATTTCAACTGATATGAATTTTACCTTGATAAAAAAATGTAAAAAGACACTCACTTTCAGGTACTTCCCTTCCTTCACCTACACACTACGTTAGCTATGCTAGGAATAAAGACATGTGGTGAACTTAAGTTCTTTCTCTTACTTCACACATAACGTAGAGATCCTTTTTATGTAAGGAGAAAACTGAAACACAGGCTAATTGCCAAACCTCACATTATTTGCTGCCAGAACTAAAAAGGGTTCAAGAACCTAATCAGGTTATATGAGGACAGGCTTAGTGAACCAGCAGGAATTTTATATTGGCCTTTGCCCACTTATCCCCATATTCAGTGATCAGTTTGGACAACCTATAGGACAATAAAATGCCATCCATCTTTCAGAAATATGCATCAATAGCAGGGGTGTTCATGAAATTAGGAAAAGAAAAAGACAGTGATCCTAGAAGTTTAAATTCTACAGGAAAATAAATCAAGAATCCAGTGAAGTTTTGGAGTCAAGCGTTGGTAGTATGATGACAAATAATAGTAGTGAAAACAAAACTAGTGATGTCTAATGAGACGCACACCACAAAACAGGGGACTCTCGAATGTGCTCAGATTCTACAAAAGTATGAACGTGAAGTGAAATGAGGGACGCGGTTATTAAAGGAACAATACAGAAGCACATGCACTAAGGAGAAAAGCCGTGCCTGAAATGAACTGAGGTTTGGGATAATGTTCAGTAGGACACCCACAGGCCCCTTAACTTCCACTCAAGGGAAGAAGAATGAGAAAAGGGAAGGTTCACTGACTGGGATGGAAAGGGGCCGGGTGGAGCAGGGGGCAGAGATGACACAGAAGGCAGAACTGCTCCGGTCCCTTCCCTTGTCTGCCGTGTCAACAAAAATGTTCACCAGACTGAGAAAGGCAAATCACACAGGCCTCAACAGGTGAAGGGATTTTAAAGTAAGGATACCTTACTGCTCTAGAAGAGCTAAAGTCCCTGGCCCTGGTTCAATTCTATTTTGCAGAGTAAAAGAGCTTGTACAATACAGCCCTAGCCGGATGCCAGTGGCCTCCGAAGAAATACGTTCACACTGAAGACGGGCGACGTTACCTGGATTTTCAAAATCAGAAAGAAGTCACTGGAATTGTTTCCCATCTTTTCCTGCTAGCGAATATTTCAGGACGACTGAACAAGGAGCAAACAAATACTGATTAACAAGGCCACATGGCAGTAGCGGGATCATGCTTGTGTGACAATCGGTTCTTACGGTGGACACCCGTGTCTGTGCTTCTGCTTTAATCCCTTTTGCAGTATGAGAGCTGGATTTCACATCTCTGAACAACTTAAAATAATTTGCATTTTCAGGTAATAAAATCATTCTCAGTTCCTGAAGCAAAGCGCCTATGTAAATACTTCACTGTGCTTTTGAAAGAGCAGCACGTATCTGCTTGCTCCCTGTTGGAACTAGTTAGTCCTCTACCCAAGACTGACTAGTCAGAGACGATGGCGAAGATCTGGTATATGAACCAGTTTTTGGCAACAATTGATTTGCTTTACGAAATAACAAGAAGAATGAACATGAATCGGTACAACAGGAAGATTACTGAAAAGACATATTGGAACTAAACTAGGACAAATATCAGAAAAAATGCTATGGGTACTTTCTATTAAATATTTGTTTATTGTTACTTGTTTTGCTTGCTCATTTTGAATACATTATTATAATTAAGAGGTATACTTTCATAGGCAGAGGAAAATAATGCCATATTTACTTGCAGAGTAAATTTATGGAAGTTACCCAAATAACATATTTTGATCTGGACTGTTCACTTGGAGTGAGAGCTGAATAAAACAATCTTTTCCAGTACTGCATTTTAATAATTCCAATGTAGCATTTTAAATTCAATTTTATCTACAATGATAGCAACATCTATAAATATCAATCACTACTGTATTTGCATAAGTGGATATTACTAAAGTTCCTTGTGGACAAAGCTACATGAGTTAACTAAAATATATCTAAAATCATAAATAATATTTCATTGTTTTTCATATTGTATTATTAAGAATGTCTAAAGTCATCAGTTTACCATTCTGTTTTATAATATTTTTCTGCATAATAATTTTGAATAAGCCAATGTATACCATGAAAATATCTAGGGAGAAATATATTTTTAGGAGTTATTAAAAATTATGTGCAGTTTATTTGATGCCATTTGAATATGGTGGCCTTTTAAAAAAAAACAACAAATAAATTTTCAAATGAGGACAACCTAGAATTAAAACAAGCATATTTTAGGGAAATGGCTAGGAGAAGTTTAATCCTTTTTGACATTGCAAATTAATGAGTAATAAGACTGTCATGATTTTGAGGTGTTCCTTCAAACTCCTACTTCACATCATTTTTTTCATATTTACTTTGCTTCCTTATATTTAGCTCTAATATAACTTTAGTCTTTATCTTCCTTGGTTCCACATTTTTCTATTACTATTTCATCTTAAAGCTTGGAATTTTCATCTTATAACTTGGAATTTTCTCATATCTTTTGTGAATTGAGAAAGGGTATAGATCAATAAAATCTAAGACTCAATTTGTTCTTTTAAATAAGACTTTAGACTTGTTAATGAGTAAAGACAAATAGGGTTAACTTTGTAGTTTACATTTATTTTTAATTTTTTATTTTTAATGTAATACAAGTGGATATTAATAAAGAAAATAGAATAGTGATTCTATGAAAAATAATTTCCATAACAAAAATTTTACACTCTATCATGATCTTGAAAGAATATATTTTCATTTGCTAATATATCTCTCAGCTCTTATGATAATACTATGCCATTTTTGCATAAAACATTTTAAGTATTGACAAAGTATGTCACATTTTGCATAATTCTGAAAAATTTCTTCCTACATAACAATATGTATTATTCTTTTTGGTTCTTATTTTCTCTTTCAATTTTCACACCAAAGAGACAATGAGATATGTATACACTTGTGTTCAATTTATTTCACTTAAGAGTATATTCTCAAAGTGCACCCATTTACCTAGAAATATCTCAAGTGTATTCTTTTTATGGCTGAATGGTAGTCTGCATTTAAAGCAATGTCATATTTTCCATGTGAAAGGAAAATTATAAGACAACGAGGAAAAGGATCCATCTGAAACATTGATAATATATTCCAGATTCAGCAATGATCACAGGAGTATCTATATCTACCGCTTGTCTCTTTAAGTATGATCTTTTATTAAAGTCAGCAATGACATTTACCATACAAAACTTTTGACTGCATTCAACAGACCAAAATAAAATAATGTGGATCCTAAGAATGAGAACTCCACAGTATTTCAAGCTAATCTAGAGAGGACTATAACATCCCTAGGTTGCACTGTTTGTGAAGCTACCATTGTAGAATGTCATGCTGACATGATTCTTGATAATGTGTTTAATGAATAAAGTATGCAGAGTAAACTATAGAATTTCTTTCATCTAATTTTTTGTTTTGCTTTAAAACAAGAAGGTGAATGATGTAACTGTGGTATTTCTGCTGTTAAATTTAATGAAAATTCTGTCTACTATCAATCAACTGAATCTTTTCTTGTTGTCCAAATAAACATGTTCAAAAGTAATTTATTTTTATTGAAAAGTTCTGTACTGACATGATGGAAAAAAACAGAAACAAGGCGGCAATCTCTTTCAAATGCACTTGCCAGCAAGATACACACAGCATCGGAGGCAGTTAGGGCAACCTTATTGTTATAATTACCTAACCCAAATTATGTAGACAGATCATGTGGACAGATTTTTAGACTTGCAAGTTTCAATAAATATTATTGGTCAATGTTCACAATATTCTTTTTTCTATGAAACCACAAGGTTGAACTAGACTTGTATGAACTCTTGCTACAACAGGGTTATGTCTTCCTTGGCTGACAGTAATGCGGGATGACTTGTCTCAATGTGTCCTAGCACTAATAGCTCATGCCATGATGACAGGTCAACAAACCACCCGGCATGACATAAAAACCAATGCTATATGAAGAGTGCCTTCCTTTGCCAAGTAGTTAAAAGTCAGATTCTATTTTTGGAGATCGTTACAATAAGTAGAAACAATGTGAAAAATAATCATTGTTGTCATGTTTTTATAATTTATTTCAAAAAGAATTTATAAAAGAGAAATTAAAAACCCAGGTGAAAACCATGAACAGAAATTTTAAATTCTACCACCCTTAACTCAGGCAGATAGGCTGGGCTTGAAGCAGACTGCAGTAACCCCAGCACTCTGGGAGCAAAAGGCAGGAGGATCATAAGTTTGAGCACAATCTGGGTAAATTAGCAAGAACTTGTCTCAAAATAAATACTGAAGGAAGGGCTGGTGATAGAGCTCAGTGTGAAGGTCCTGGGTTTAATTCCTATTAATGCTAAATTAAAGCGAGAGGAAGGAAGGAAGGAAGGAAGGAAGGAAGGAAGGAAGGAAGGAAGGAAGGAAGGAAGGAAGGAAGGAAAGAAGGAAAGAAGGAAAGAAAGGGAAGAAAGAAGGGAAGGAAGGAAGGAGGAAAGAAAGGGAAGGAAGGAGGAAAGAAGGAAGGAAAAGTGAGTAGGTGAGTTTACATCCCAGATGAATGCTTATGTAGAAGAATTGTCTTCTAAAAAAATCCATTTTTAAATGTGAAAATAAGCATTTAGGGAAATACTTGTGTTGCCTCTACAGAGAAACTCTAGTGTACATATGGATTAATCTGACAGAGTTCTTTCTAAATAAAACAATGAGGTAATATTAAATAATAGATGGTAGAATTATACTTTTTTTTTTTTTGGAGACAGAGTTTCACTTTGTAGTTCAGGCTGGCCCTGAGCTCACTATGTAGCCCAGGCAAGCCTTGAACTCAGCCATCCTCCTGCCTCTGCCTCCCGAGTACTGGGATTACAGGAGTGAGCCACCACGCTGGGTACTGTGGTATGTGGTATTGATTGCCGGTGGGCGTAAATCACCACGCCCAGCATTGTATGTGATTACCAGGGATTGAACTCAGGACCTTGCGCTTGCGAGGCAGGCACCAGAACCACTGAGCTAAATCTCCAGCCTTAGAATTATACTCTTAATATACTAACAGAAAAAAGTGAAAAGAGAGCAAAAAGTTAAAAGCATATGTAAGGCCTATTAACAAAGAAGAGTTTGGGGGAAAAAGACAATGTACTTTACTGTTTTAAATAGCTTGTTTGCATTTTTCAACTCTTCTTGTGCAGAAATTTGAAAATTATTTTTTTAAATGAAATCTCCATAATGCCTTTCTCCTAAATTTTAAAGATAGGTTTAAATGGGACCAAAGCTGATACTAAGTATTTGTGAGTGCACATTCACATGGAGGAAAATACAATCAGACATTGTTTGAATTCTAGGATTGTTACTTTTCACTCATTGAAAAAAAGTACCCAATACCCAAAGTTTGAGGGGAAAAAGCTTATTTGTTTTCCATTTTTACAGAGCTTTCAGACCATAATCCCCTGACTACAAGGCAAGGTGGCCGAGGGGCAACAGTTCATGGCAGAAGAAGCAGCAAGAACAACAACAAAATTTAACAGCATCTTTCTGCCCCTTTTATCTTATTCAGACTACTTAGGGAAGGTTGTACTCACACAGTTAAACCTAATGACCTCGGGCCTAGCCCCACCATGAATCAATCTCATGCTCTAGATTCAGTCACCTCTGAGAAAGTATGAGGCAAGGCTTTGGGGGGGACATCTACACATAAGCCACAACATAGGCTAAAAATGCACTGTCTACACAGGTATATAAAGGGGGAAGCCTATCTCTATTAGTGAGTCTATGTCAATACATCACTATATCCATGTATTCTGAGCATAAGACATGTAAAACAATGTTTACAATTGAGCTATTATCCCAAATCACTACTGAATCACTTACAAAACTCAGCATGGGGGGCTGGAGGGTTAGCTCAGTGGTTCCAGCGCCTGCCTCGCAAGCGCAGGTACAAGCGCAAGGACCTGAGTTTGATGCCCGATAACCACATATAATGCTGGGCGTGGAGACACGCCCACCGACAATCAACACCGCATACCACAGTGCCGGACATGGTGGCTCACGCCTGTCATCCCAGCACTCGGGAGACAGAGACAGGAGGATTGCTGAGTTCGCGGTGGCTTGCCTGGGCACCATAGTGAGCTCAGGGCCAGCCTGAACTACAAAGCGAGACCCTGTCTCAAAAAAGCAAAAAAAAAAAAAAAAAAAAAAACCAACTCAGCATGGCTTGCCAACGACTAGGACCTTCATTTATGTTCATGGGTGTCAAGGGTAAATGCTTAAATAAATATTTTGTGGAAAGAATTAGTTAACCATAACTCTCAAATCTATTTGCTTTTCATGTTCTTTTTTACAACTATATTCATATACTTTGGTTTTTATACTCAAATGCTATGTCCCTATGTTATTTATTTGTTGCAGTGAACTATACTATTCTTTAAAAAGAAAAACTAGAAGTGACCATGATAACTCTGAATTAATATGAAAAGCCCTATTTTACTCTCATTAATAACTCTTATTGTTTTTTTCACATACATCTGCTTTCCCAAAAGCTGATACACACTGCTTTGTTTGAGAAAACAGTACTCAATATATCAGACTGAATATGAATGTTACTTTTTCAAATTTAAGAGAAATTTGTGCTTTGTCACAGATATGCTGGTAGCTAATTCAACATTAAGTTCAAAGAAGTAAGATTATAAGGAAAAACTTGTTAATTTATGAATTATGTAACTCTGAATATCTTCTCATCTCTTTCAGTTTATTTATTTATAGAATTTAAAATATACTATATTAGCAAGTACCACCTAGTCTTGTTGGGTAGATCCAATTAAATCTTGTAACTAGTCTTTCATTTTAATTTTTATCTTCCTCCTGCTCTCTTCCTCATTCTTGATAAGAATTCTCCTCTAATAACACATATGTTTTCAGGAGCAGTTTTTACTTGGAAATATGAGTTAACATTAAGAGGTAGTGGGAATAGTAAATCTGCCTTTCTGCTATTAGTAATGATTATCTATTGTCCTACTTAGGTACTGACTTTATTCCAAAGCACTGCTGTATTATAGATTACTCACTGCTTTTAATCAGTTTTTAAATCAGCAAAAGGAATGACAAATGCGGACACAGTCAGCTTTCTAGGACCTCCTATGCAAACACACAATTCTTGGACTTGAGTTTTTCAAGTAACAATTCAGACTCAGTTGCTCTCTAATACATGCTTGCAGGGGATCAGAAATGGTTTTCCATGCCTGTGATGGCAGTGAATTGATTTTTGAGACCCATAAGGTATGTCAATGCATCTGTTTCCTCCTTCTGTAAAATGGCAACATGTTTGCTATAATATATAAAAGGAAAACACAGCCCTGAACAAAAGCAATCATTTTGTGTCCTTAATAAAGAAAAGTAATGATAAAAAGAACCAGGCCAAATGCCAGAGCCTGTCTGTATTGGCCAAGCTTCTGTAGTAGCACATTATGTACATCTATCCTGGGTAATATTCAGCTTACTCCAAGTGGCTTCCTTGTTACTGAGAATTATTCTTATAGTTAGGATGATCTTTCCCATTGTAGGCTTTTGATTATGGAGTTTAAAGAATCAATTACTCCAACCAATACAACAGCCAAAATAATATTTGGCATTTAAAAAAATTATATCTAGTCTTGAAGGAATTTTAGCATTCAGTCACCCAACTGATCTTTAATAAATTAGGCACATTTATTTAAATTAGGGCAATTTATAGTTTTTAAGAGAATGCTAAGTGAACATTTGTAAAAACAGAGAATAAACTCTTTCCATAATAAATATTTATTTTATTTGTGTGATAGTTTCCAACATTCTATTTATATTTTTTCACCTGTATTGGTATAGCAATATTTTCTGTTTAGTAAGATAAAGTGCTCTTGGATATTGTTCTAGTACCAGGGATAGATAAAGACTATAGAGAACTGTATACATTCATTTCAACTCATCACTCACATTAGTTAAAAGGTATGATTTGATAAGTTCCCATATTGAACATACAAGAAAAGGGTGAAAGTTATTTGCTCTGGTGTACTGTGGCCACTAGAGAGTGGTTAACATTAACTATAGAGGAAAACACTTTTTGTTGATTTTTATTTATTTTAGACAGGGTCTCGTTTTGTACTTCAGGATGGTCCTGAGCACACTATGTAGCCTAGGCTAGCTTTGAACTCAGCAATCCTCCTGTCTCTACCTCCTGAGGGCTGGGTTACAGGCATTAGCCACCATGCCCAGCAATTTTTTTTGGTACCAGGGATCAAACTTGGGGCCTTGTGCTTCCAACGTAGGTGTAATACCACTTGAGCTAAATCCCTGGCCCCTAGAGGAAAACAATTTTAAGGTACCTATGGCTGCCTGTTGTATCTGAAGTTTTAACTTATGAAGTGTTATAATAATGTCTTTGGAGTATTAGCCAGAGTAAAACAGGAGGAAGATTTCACAAGTTTAAAAAAAAGTTTCACAAAGAAAAATGCTATTTAAAAATAACATTAAGAGCTATGCTATCTTAAATTCCTATAACATTTAATAGTCTACAAAACATATTTCCTTTAAAAAAACTTTCACACACTTACCCTAAAAAGTATTGGGCCTACTTTTTATTCCAATTTAGTAACTGAAGAGTAATCAGTGATATTCAGAAAAGTTTATTAGAAAGAAGAGACATATTTTACTATAAGGAATCAGCTCATTATAGAAACGGAGTCCCAACATAAGCAGTTTGGTTCCCTGGAAACACAGAACAACCAAGAGGTACTATGGTGCTTTGGTAACCACAGGGATTGGTTCTAGAACTCCTCCCTTGGCTAACAAAATCTGTAGATGTTCAACCTGCTTTATACTTTAAATCACCTTTACTTTGCTTATAATAACTAATGTAATACAAATATTACATAAGTAGGTACACTGTATTCTTTAGGAACAATCATAAGAAAAAGAGCCTGTATACCTTCAAAACAGACATAATGTTTTTTGACTATTTTTGATCCACAGTTGCTCAGATTGCTGCATTTAGAAGTGTCATGGATACAAGGGCTGACTCTAGCAACTTGCACCCAATAGTCTGCCAACAAAGAAAGCTAATGGCTGAAGTTTTAGCCCAAGGACTGGAGACTGGAAATACTAAAAGAGCCCTGGTTTCATTTTCAGTCCGAAGGGAGGAAAACACTGATAGCCTGATATCCCAATTCAACCCATCAGGCAGAAAGACTTCCTTTTGGTCAATCTTTTTTGTTTTATTTAGGTCTTCAATTGACTGGACCAAACCCACCTACACAAGGGAGGGCAATCTGCTTTACTCATTTTACTCATTCAGATGTTAATGTCATCCATAAACAACCTCACAGACACATCCAGAATGTCTGAGCAAATGTTTGGGCACACTGTGGCCCCGGCAAGTCGATGCATTAAAAACAACTGACATGTTGGGCCGGAGGGTTAGCTCAGTGGTTCCGGCGCCTGCCTCGCAAGCGTAAGGACCTGAGTTCGATCCCCGGTTACCACATATAATGCTGGGCGTGGTGGCTCACGCCTGTAATCCCAGCACTCGGGAGGCAGAGACGGGAGGATTGCTGAGTTCGCGGCAGCTTGCCTGGGCACCATAGTGAGCTCAGGGCCAGC
>PVIC010058868.1:0-10253 GCA_004025085.1 Thryonomys swinderianus | reverse complement strand
TTTTTGGAGACAGGGTCTCGCTTTGTAGTTCAGGCTGGCCCTGAGCTCACTATGGTGCCCAGGCAAGCCGCCGCGAACACAGCAATCCTCCCGTCTCTGCCTCCCGAGTGCTGGGATTACAGGCGTGAGCCACCACGCCCAGCA
Source organism: Thryonomys swinderianus (assembly GCA_004025085.1). Lineage (NCBI taxonomy): Eukaryota > Metazoa > Chordata > Mammalia > Rodentia > Thryonomyidae > Thryonomys > Thryonomys swinderianus. The sequence goes on along the minus strand of PVIC010058868.1, from coordinate 10,109 downwards.
TTATATGTGGTTACCGGGGATCGAACTCAGGTCCTTGCGCTTGCAAGGCAGACGCCGGAACCACTGAGCTAACCCTCCGGCCCTATTTTACTTTTCCATAGAAAGTTTTTCTTATGTAAAAGCCCAGAGACTTTCAGCCTCTGTGTGCTTTATCAGCACTGTATGTTTTTAGTAAAATAAAACAAATTTCAAGGCAAAGCAAAAATAAAAAGAAAACCATGATTTCTTTTTAAATGGGCATAATTGATTCAAGATCATGCTCTCATTCTGGCTCTGCCACTTACTAGCTAAGTGACTTAAAGCAACTTACTTATCTCCTGCCTTAGCTTCTTTAAAGAAAAACAAAATTAACACAGAAGGCAATTTTATGATTCAAAATAAAAATACAACTTAATTTTTAAATAGGCAAAGTATTTAAACAGATACTTTTCCAAAGAAAGTGTACACATAGCTATTAAGCACATATAAAGATACTCATTACTATTAGTCATAAGAGAAATACATCTGAGCACAGCAGGGCACACCTATACTCCCAGCACCCAGGAACCTAAGAGAGAAGGGTCTCCATGAGTTCAAGGCCAGCCTGGGATACACAGTGAATTTAAAGCCAGCCTGAATTATGTAGCAAAGCCTTGTCTCGAAAACAAAAAGTGAGAAAGAAATGCCAAAACCATAATGAGTTACTCCTTGGTATCTATTTGGATAGCTATAATCAGAGTAAAGGCATAATAACAGTGTTGAGGAAGATGTAGAGAATCTGGAACACTCTTACACTGGTGTTGGAAATTTAATATGATGAAATAGCTTTGGAAAACAGTTTTGCAGTTTCTCAAAATGTCAAACATCAAATTAACTTATGACTTAAGAGATTCCACTGCTAGGTATTTATCCTCAAATTTAAAACATACATTGAAACAAAAACTTTTAGATAAATAATCAAAGCAGCATTATTCATAATATACAAAAGATGGAACAGCCTAAATGTCAACCAGGTGATGAATGAATACACAAAGTGGTCTACATCCATACAATGAAATAGTGTTCCTCATTGAAGAGGAATGAAATACTGATACATATTATGATGTGGAGAATTTTGAAAACATGTTAAGTGGATAAGACCAGGCATAAATGGTCACATATTGTATGAGTTCATAGAAAATTTCTAAATGAAGGTAAATTAGGTGTTTTAATAGGATGGAAGTATGGGGTTACTGAGAAATAGTGACTGTTAATTAGTGCAGGGTTTCTTTGGAGGATGTTGATTATGTTCTGAAGCCAGCTAGTGAGATCAGTGCACTTCACTGTGAATATACTAAAGATTAATTAATTGTTCAATTTTTAAAAGGTCAAGTTTTATGAAATGTAAGTTATTTCTGAAAAAAACTGTTAATTTTAAAGTAATAAAAGATTACAGATGATAATTATACCTATGTTGTAGGTTGATATAAGTTGAAAATGAGTTAATATAGTAAATTGCTTAAAGAAAGATACTTGGAGTGCTGGGGATTTAGTTCAGTGGTTTCAGCATCTTCCTGGCAAGTGCAAGGTCTTAAATTCAATCCCCAGGACCACATATCACGATGCCGGACATGGTGGCTCACGTCTATAATCCCAGCACTCAGAAGGCAAAGGCAGGAGGACTGCTGTAAACTCGAGGCTTACCTGCGCTACATAGTGAGCTCGGGGCCAGCCTGAACTACAAAGCAAGAACCTGTCTTAAAAAAAATTAAGAAAAAATGGTTGGTCTCTCCTAAGGGGTATGTAAGTAATAAGAGGAAGGAGTTTCCACCAGTCTGAAAGTTCTGATTTAGTACACAATCCCACCCTTGGCAACCCATGCCATTAATACAGTAAATACAAAAATAATGCAATCAAGAAAATATTAGTGTCTGGTATGATACCAGTCATGAATACGACAACACATACGAAAGGGAAATGGGTGGTAGGGGTAAATAATGAGGGGAATGGAAAAACTGTTATGGTTAAAAAAAAGAGGGGGGAGCTCATGTATATAAGGGGTGGGGTTTGTAGGGTGGGCAGAAGAATGCGAAAAAATGAGACTTAAGTAGGGTCATATATTGGTACAAATTCTCAATGTTGAGTGTGATCATGATGTGTATATAAAATGCACCTAGATCACAATAAAAAAGTTTAAATGGTAGAAGCATAAGACAGACAAATTACAGGGAAATAAGTCCAATAAATATATGAAAACAGCCAGGCATGGTGGCTCACGCCTGTAATCCCAGCACTTGAGAGGCAGAGACAGGAGGACTGCTGAATTCGAGGCTTGCCTGGGCTACATAGTAAGCTCAGGGCCAACCTGAACTACAAAGTGAGACCCCATCTCGAAAAAAAAAATATGAAACCAATGCTGCCCAACCCCATGCCTGCCACAGACCTCCCAGGACCTCGGGGGTCATCCTGAGCACTCAGGGATCCTGATCCCCCCCAGAAGTACCCAGTGCCATTAAGGCCATTGTTACAAGCTCCAAAAGACAGATCAGTAGTGAGCAGCAGAGAGAGGGTCTCTCTGAGGCTCCTGGAAGAAAACTGAAGCCCTCTGAGAGAATGAAGAAAGTCTCTGCAACATAGGCCCATCTGACTGGAGTGGCTGGTAAGTTGGGGGGGTTCAGCACCTCCCATTGGAACCCGAACTCGCTTCAGGGGAAAGGGCAGCTCAAACCTACTGAAGAACCTTGCAGAGTTCAGTGCCTCAGAAGAGCAGGTTGCTCAATTTGGGCCTTGCAGATGGAAATCAGCCATAACTTCAGGGGCCTACTGCTGGCTCACTGAGACTAATAGGCTTAGATTAATCAACTCCCTAACAGCAGGAACATATCCTAAAGGGTCTTTTGTGTTTGTGTGTGTATTTGGGGTTTTTTCTTTCTTGTTTCTTTCCCTTCTTCATTTCTCTGTTTTCTTGTTCCTGTTCCTGTCCTACTTCAGAGGTATTTTTTTTTCTTGCTTTCTCTCTTCTCTTGATTCTCTTTATCTTTACAGGAGGGTGAATACAAGTTCCAGCTTCACTGTTGCTGTTAGTTTTCTCTGTTCTTGTTTTTATTCCATCCATCCTGTCACCTTGTTTTCACCAGTTTCCCAAAGTTTTCATGACCTTCCTGTGCCCTCTTGACTCGATTCTAACCTGCTCCTCTCCTTCTGTCTCCCCACCAACTCCTCTAAGTCCTCATCCTGAAGAGTAAATTTCCTACATTGAAGAACTTATTACTACAAACATATTTCTGGCCGGTCCTTAATTTTGATCTAGTCCATGCAGCTAAAGGTGTATCACAATCTGGCATTTTCTAAACTGTGTTTGCTGCTATCATTGATGCTGATTGTATTACTTGAGCCAAAATACAATCACTGATCTAATGAGTTGTCCAAGTTTGCCTAAGAATCAGTAGAGACTCAAAACCTAAAGATCAGCTATACCAGGAAGACATCTTTTAAGAGTTCTGAGTACTAGTAACAAAGACAATCACAATAAGCAAGGCTGAAGTATCAAACCAGGAAGTAAACCAAAAATATAAACAACAAAAAACAGAAATGAGAGCTAAACAATGGCCAAACCCAGACTTTCTGCTCATCAAAGTAAAATCTTGAGACAAAGAGTTGGATGAAGAAGTAGAAGCGGAAAATAGACATATGAAAATATATTCAACATCACTGTTCATTCAAGAGATGCAGATGAAGGCAACACAGATTTCAGCTCACTCCAGAAAGAAATCAAGCAACGTCAAATATTGGTGGGTCTGTGAAGAAAAAGAAACTCAGCTCTTGGTGGAGTGTGGACTGGTACAATCACTAGGGAAATCAGTGTGGAGATACCTCAAAAAGCTAGACTTAAAGGTCCCACTCAACCCTCCTATTTCTCTGCTGGGTAAATTCACTAAATAATTGAAAGTGTCATACCACAGCAATATATGTGCAGCCATATGCATAGTAGCAGAGTTTGTAATAGCTAAATCTTAGAAATAGCCCCAAATCCCATCAACTAGTGAGTGGATAAATAAGATGTGTGTTTTTTTTGTTTTTTTGGGGGGTGGGCTTGAGAAAGGGTCTCACTTTGTAGCTCAGGCTGGCCCTGAACTCCCTATGTAGCCAAGGCAAGCCTCAAACTCTCAGCAATCCTCCTGCCTCTGCCTCTGCCTCTGCAGTGCTGTTATTACAGGTGTGAGTCACCATGCCCAGCATTGGGATATGTGGTACAAGGGACCTTGAGCTTGTCAGTCAGACAGCAGAACCACCCCAGCCCTAAGATGTATTTTTTAATAAAATGGAGTACTATGCAGCCACAAAGAAAGATAAACGTAAAAGATTTGTAGTTAAGTGGATGCACCTTGAGACCAACTCATAAGTGAAATAAATAGGATCCACATGTGTACATACTGACTCATTTCTCTAGGGTGAGAAAGTGAAGGTGTAAATGAGGACCGAAAGGTATAATAGATGTTGTAAAATAGGAAGAAAACTTTCAAAGGTGAAGTAAAATTGGGGGAGACAGAGGAAAGGAAAGAAGAAAAAACAATTTGAATTTAAGATGGAAAAATGGAAACAACTTACATATTTTGGGGATGGGGGGTGGGAGACAGAGCTGGGAATGGGAAGTATAAGCGTCAAGATACATTATGTACAGGTACAAATTCTCTGATGAATGTGATCATACTGTATAGTTAAAATGCACCAATAGACTCAATTTAAAAGTATAAAAAATCAATTTCATAGTTACTAAGGACATACATAGTAAAACTGATATATTTATATTCATCTAATGTGCCAAAAAAGAAATAAAAATATCTAATAACCTCAAATGTTATAACAACTTTAGAGGGCAATTTGATCTTAAGTGTAATTCAAGATGTTTATTCCCTGTGACTAGAAACCCATTTCCAAGCATATTCCCTAAATAAGCTTATTCATATATACATAAGGAGATGTAGTGAGAATATTTATCACACTCTTGCTTATGATAAGGAAAATCTAAAAAGTATTAATATCAGAATAGATACATTGTAGCATACATACAATGGAAGCCATATATATATATATATATGTATATATATATATATATATATATATATATATATATATATATATACCAGTTAATAAATGAACTAGTGTTACATGTATTGGCATATAGGAATTTCCAAAATTATAATTTTGTGCACAAGAAATGTTTCAAACCAAGAATAGTGGTGAATGTCTGTAACTCCAGCACCTGGAAGGCTGAGACATGACTATTGCAGCAACTTTGAGGCCAATTTGGACTAAATAATTAGTTCAAACTGAACTAAAACCTGAACTACATAGAAAGATCTTGAAAGAAAGAAAGAAAAAGAGAAAGAGAGAAAGAAAGAAAAAGAAAGAAAGAAGTGGGTATATTCAGAAAGATGCACACAAAATATTGTTTGGACAAACTTATAAGATGAGCAATATTATATATTTTATAGTCTTTTTTTTTTGAGACAGGGTCTCGCTTTGTAGTTCAGGCTGGCCCTGAGCTCACTATGTAGCCCAGGCAAGCCTCGAACTCAGCAATCCTCCTGCCTCTGCCTCCCGAGTGCTGGGATTACAGGCGTGAGCCACCACGCCCGGCTATTATTATATATTTTAATATACACCACGTGTGTGTGTGTGTATATACATATATATACACAGTATACTTTTATGCGCATATATGCATTATATGTTTATCTACACAAAAATAATATGGACTAATTAACAACAAGTTCAGTATCATGGTCACTTCTATGGAAAAAAGGAAGGATCCTGCAAATAAGGCAGCAATCGTCTTATTATTGTATGTCTTTAAAATACCTTACTGAAGTAAATACACAGTAGAATAAAACTTAATAAAGATAATTGATGGGTATATAAGTATAAATTTTATTTTCCAAATATATATATAATAAAGAGTAATTTTTAATTAGTGAAAACAAAAGTCATGCCTTTCAGTCTGTAGTAAGAAAAAGTTTTCTCACACAAAGGCATTGTTTCTTCAAGTTTTTTCTTAATATTCAATTCATTTTTGATTAAATTTCTTTCCTGGAAGTTTCAATGATAAATTATTTTTGACTGTAATTAAATTGCAATTTCACTTTTTAAAATTTTAGACAATACCAAAATAAATTACTACAAGCTTGCACTAAGATCCTTCCATTGCTGTTCCATTTCAGATTTTCACCAGAATATATTAACAGTGTACACATTTTAATAGATTCAAGGAAAATCAAGCAAAATTTCAGCTCATTTCTCTAAATTTACACAAAAATTGTCTATATTTATAGGATAAAACATAATGTTTTATTGTGTAGCCAAAATGAGGCTACTAAACGTGTTCTTTACATTATTTTTGTGATGAAAATATTTGAATTCTACTCTCAGAAATGTTCAAATATGCAATTTTTTTTTTTTTTGAGACAGGGTCTCACTTTGTAGTTCAGGCTGGCTCTGAGCTTGCTATGTAGCCCAGGCAAGCCTCGAACTCAGCAATCCTTCTGCCTCTGCCTCCCGAGTGCTGGGATGACAGGCGTGAGCCACCACGCCCGGCACTGTGGTATGTGGTACTGATGGCTGGTGGGCGTGAGTCTCCATGCCCCGCATTGTATGTGGTTACCAGGGATCGAACTCAGGACCTTGCACTTGCGAGGCAGGCACCAGAACCACTGAGCTAACCCTCCAGCCCTCAAATATGCAATATTTTGCCACTGACTACAGTCATCACAACGTACACTAGATCTATCAAACTTACTCCTCTTATTCAACTGAAATTTGGGGTCTTTTCACCAGCATACCTCCCAATCCCTTAAGCCATCATCCCTGGTAACTACCATTTCACCCAGTTTCTATGTGCTACAATGTTGGAATTACATATATAAGTGAGCTCACTCAGTATTTGTCTTTCTGTGATTAGCTTTTCTCACAATATAACATCTTCTAAATTTAGGTATGTATTTGCACATGACAAGATTTTATTGATGCTAAATACTAGTTCACTGTTTATATATACCCTATTTTCTTTCTCTGTATTTGTAGATCAGCTTCTCATCATTATAATGAAATATACCAGTCAGTGAACTCATAAAGAGAAAAAGGGTTATTTTGGTTCACAGCTGTGAGGCTCTGGATCTTAGTGGAAGGATCTCCTTACTTTGGGTATCTGTCATATGGTAGAACATATGACAGCACTGCATGGCAGAAACATGGCTTATGACCCAGGCAGAAAAGGGGAGAGAAAGAGGAAGAGCCTATGACCCCCACAATCTTGATCTAAGGCCCTGCCACCAAATTACACTCCCTAAAGGTTACACTATCAACTAAACCTACCAAGCCTTTAACATACGGACTATTGGAGAACACTCATCCAAACCATAGCATCATTTCTCTGTGAAAGGATACTTTGGGTTGATTCCATTCTGCTATTATAAGTGCACAATCTTTTGAAAACTAATAATAAGTTTTTAAAATTTGTCATTGTGTAGGAAAAACCATTTCTTAATCTCTCTGAGATTGGTAGAGGAACATATCTCAGGGGTTCTTCCTTTTCCTTAATAATCTCTTCTCTATATTCCTTCTTATGTTTAGATCAAAGATAGTTTATCACAGATATTATTGTACATTACTTGGGTTGTTTTCGTATTTTGTGAAATTTTAACGAGGATAACTTAACATTTGCTTTTTATTCACCCTTCAAATTATGAAGAATTCCCAGAGAGAACCCCCTCCTCAAGGACTCATTGCCTAAATAAAATTAAATAAAAATTAATTAAAAATTTGATAAAATTTAAATGTTATTTTCCTTAATGTCTGGGTGATAATATAACAAACAATTCCACCTTTGTTACAATATTTATAATATTTTTGCTTTATTTAAAATTTATAAATACCTATCATCTCTAATATAATGTTCATTTTACAGTGATATAGCCACATATCACCCCTTGACATACAGTGTGAATCTATGTCCTTCTATATTTTTGTTATTTGAAATGATATAATTTTTATTTAAAGTTAGCAGTTCTCACTATCATCATTAGTTATTATTCTGCTTTACCCATCCAGTGTTCACACTTACACTCCAACAGACATAGACTACCAGTTTGCAGGATTTAAAACATAAAGATATGGGCTGGAGATTTAGCTCAGTGGTTCCGGTGCCTACCTCGCAAGCGCAAAGGTCCTGAGTTCGATCCCCGGAAACCACATACAATGCTGGGCGTGGAGACTCACGCCCACCAGCAATCAATACCACATACCACAATGCCGGGCGTGGTGGTTCACGCCTGTCATCCCAGCACTTGGGAGGCAGAGGCAGGAGGATTGCTGAGTTCGAGGCTTGCCTGGGCTACAGAGTGAGCTCAGGGCCAGCCTGAACTACAAAGCGAGACCCTGTCTCAAAAAAAAAAAAAAAAACATAAAGATATTTTTCATTCCAAAATACAGATGAAATGCAAATCTGATCATGAATATTCAGCTGACAACAGTACATCTAATTATATCCCTTGTTTATGCTCTTGGCATTGTTACATAGATTTGATGTGATGATAACTTATAAGATTAATCACTGATCCTACAATATGTTTAAGGATGACAGCTGAAGTAAGCATTTGGCGAGTTGGTTTTACAAAAGCCATAGTCTAAGCCCAGACAAAACCTTTGGCTAAATGCTGAGGCTAATGCCAAACTGTGATATATTTCTGAAAGGTTATATATAAACAAACGTGTATCTCCTAGATAGGATCTTATGAATAACCACATACATACACATATACATTCCTATCTTCAAACTTTTAAATTACACACATGACAGAAAAACCAGAGAGGGGACATAAAGGTCATAAATGAATCACATGATGATTGTTCTTATTCTCATAGATAACAATGATTTAGTTTCATCTATAACTCACTGCTGCTTGTAACACTTCGTGGCAGCCTCCCAAGCAAGAATCATTCATGTCCGAATGTTGTTCTTAATATATCTTCCATTGTAATAATAACTTAGACAAAATGGGTTGGGTTTCTGGTGAATTCTGAATATAAAAATTTTTAAAAGGTTATTTGAGGTACACTGGCAGTGACATAAATGAATAAACCTGTGCATCATCTGGCTAGGATCAAAGTGGTAAAAATAGGATAAAACAAAAATACCGAACTTGTTTCAGCTCAGTGTGTACACTTTTCTAAGAAAAGAAATGTTCATATGTGGTAAACAAGATATAAAGAGATCATTCATATGAAAAATTAATGAATCTTTAGACCTTATCCATTTTCAAATTCCTTGACCCTCACAAAGTAGCAACAATAATAGCTTTCAAACATTTTGTTCTTAGGAGCCGTTAGACTCCAAAAGCATTATTAGTGATCTTATCAACCTTTATTTATATGGATTTTATGTACAGATTAATAAATATCATATTAGATATTGAGGGAAAATTGTAAACTTTTTTAGGCAATATAATAAATCCTTTACAAATCAATGAAAATGGCATGTTTCAAGAAGACTATATTTTCCAAAACTAAAAATTCAAAGGAAGTATGTCTACATTTTTATTAATCTATTTAAAGCTTGGTATAATTTTTTAAAAAGCTAGACTTTTAGTAGTATCAGCCTCTATATTTATTCCTTGTAATTTACTGTTCTTGAGAAAATCCATCCTTATACAGATGTACAGTTGGAAAGGGAGAAGTATTTGATAGGCTTTTTAGATAAGTGTAGCTCTCCCTTTGTATTACTCACTTTCCCATCACTGTGACAAAACACCCAACAGCTGAAGCCTCAAGAGGTGAGGGTTAGCAAAGAATTAGACCAGGAAAAGTTCTAGTTAGAAATCTCAGAGTTTAGGCCTGGGATTTAGCTCAGTGGTTCCAGCATCTGCTTAGCAAGTGCAAGATCCTGGGTTTGATCCCCCATAACCACATACCACAATGCTGGGCATGGTGACTCATGCCCCCCTGCAGTCAAGTATCACATACTACAATGCCAGGCTCATGCCTGTAATCCCAGCACTCAGAAGGCAGAGGCAGGAGGATTGCTGTGAGTTTGAGGCTGTCTTGGGCTGCATAGTAAGCTCAAGGCCAGCCTGAACTATAAAGTGAGACCCTGTTTC
>PVIC010058867.1:0-10236 GCA_004025085.1 Thryonomys swinderianus | reverse complement strand
AACTTAGGACCTTAAGCTTGTGAGGCAGGTGCTGGAACCACTGAGCTAATCCTCTGGCCCTATTTAGTCCTTTTGACAATTTTTAAAACTGCTGTTGATCTAATATATACATATATTAATCCTTTATAAGTTATACATTGCAGGGCTGGAGATTTAGCTCAGTGGTTCCAGCACCTGCCTTGCAAGCACAAGGTCCTGAGTTCAATCCCTGGTTAACCAGATACAATGCTGGGCGTGGTGATTCATGCCCACCAGCAATCAATACCACATACCACAAATGCCGGGCATGGTGGCTCACGCCTGTAATCCCAGCACTCGGGAGACAGAGACAGGAGGATTGCTGAGTTCAGGCTTGCCTGGGCTACATAGTGAGCTCAGGGCCAGGCTGAACTGCAAAGTGAGACCCTGTCTGAAAAAAAAAAAAGAAGATATACATTGCAAACATCGTCTTTTATCTTAGGTTATATGTTCACTTTGTTATTTGCTTTGTCATAAAGATTTTCAATTAATTGAATCTCAATTGTTTATTTTCACTTTTACTGCTTGAGTTTAGGAGATCATCCAAAATACCATAGAGCTGTTTCCCTATGTCTTCTAGTAATTTACAGTTTCAGATATTTCATTTACGTCTTTAATCAACTGGAGTTGAGTTTTGAATTGAATGGGAAAAAAAATCTGCTTTCATCCTTATGCATGTTTTAAGCTACTTTTTCCAGTGCCATTTCCTGAAGATACTATTTTTTCTTTATTATATTTTCTTAGATATGTTTTCAAAAATCAGTTAACCATATATGAGATTTATTTCCAAGATCTCTATTTTCTACTTTTGATCCATATGTCGTTTTCTATGCCAGTATCAAGAACTTTTGGTGCACTTGGGAGGCAGAGACAGGAGGATTGCTGAGTTCGAGGCTTGCCTGGGCTACATAGTGAGCTCAGAGCCAGCCTGAACTACAAAGTGAGACCCTGTCAAAAAAAAAAAAAAAAAAAAAAAGTTAATATTAACCCAAGGGGAAGAACCAGTTCCCATTAACCTAAGTTTCACTTCTTGCAAGAATGCTTGTTCTATTCTTGCTAGGCTTCGCTCACGTCAGCAACTCTGATTAGCACCTCACATACCTGACCATATGCCCCCTTTGCAGATTTGTGTTCAATAAACAGCAAGTCTGGAGATTCAGGGTTCTGTTCACTGGAAGCTCTTACCTCAGGCCTCATTTCCTTTGCTATTATCTTTGTCTTCATTCTGTGTTGCGGATTTAAATTGGGGTTCAGGGCCCCACTGGGGTCCATGATGTATTTCATCAGTCACAGTTTTCAGTACATGAGTCTTTTGCTTCTTCTGTTAAATTTATTTCTGGATATTATAGACATTATTTGTATAGTTATTATAAATAAAATTACTCTCTTGATTTTCTTTTTAGCTAATATTGTTAGTGGATAGAAATGGTACTAATTTTTGCATGATGGATTTACATTCTGTTACTTTATTAATTTTTCCTATTAGTTCCAAAAGGCTTTTGTTTGACTATTTAAGATCTGCTTGATATAACATCAGATTGTTTGTAAACAAGGACAGTTTAACCATTTCCACTCTGATTTGAATGCATTTATTGATTTATTTCTCTCACCTGTTTGATTCCACTGAGACTTTCAGCATTGTGTTGAATACAAGTGACTAAAAAAGTTATTCTTGTCTTGTTCCTGATCTTAAAGGGAAGGCTTTGTTTTCACCACGAAGTATGTTACTTGCGAGTTTGTCATATACGACCTTTTTATGGTGAAGTACATTCCTTCTATACATAGTGTGACTTTTTATCATAAAAGAATGCTGGATTTTATTAAACCTCTTTTCTATACTTTTACAGTGTTTATATTATTTTTGAGATTCACTGTGTTGTTGTGACACATTACATTTATAGATCTGGCTTTTCATCCATCTTAATCTCGGTGAGAGATTCATTTAATTTTCTATTGAGCTCAATTTGGTAGTATTTTGTTCAAAACTGATAGATTCATGTTCAATGAGAGCACAGGTTTGCAATTTTTTTATGTGCACTTTTTAACCTTGGTATCAGAGTAATACTAACCTCTTAAAATAAGTTTAGAAATATTTCTTCTTCATTTTTCTTCAAGAGATTATGAAAAGTTTATATGAACTCTTTAAATGATTCATGGAACCCAGCAATGAATCTATCAGGTCCTGCACTTTTATTGGTTTGATAGGAACTCTTTGTTACTGACTTAATCTCCTTGGTATTGGCTTCTTTATATTTTATATTTCTTTGTGATTCAATTTTGTTACATTATATGCATTTTAGAACTCATTTTTTCTTCTAGGTTATCTAATTTGTTGTCACATAATTGTTCATACTAATTTCGTATGTTCTTTTGTTTTTCTGTTTTCATCTATAATGGGTCTTTTCATTTCTAATTTATTATTTCTTCTTTTACTAACTTTGGCCTACAATTTTTTCCTGCTTTTCTAGTTTCTTTAGATAAACCTTTAGGCTATTTATTTGAGCTACTTTTTCTTTTTATATGAAAGTCATCATTATTACTTGATTTCCCTCTTAGAAACTATTTTCGATGAATCTCATAAATTTTTGCATCCTGTGTTCCCATTTTCATTTGTTTCCAGGTATTTTAAATTTATATTTTAATTTCTTCTCTTTATAGTTGTATTTAGGAACATGTTTCACTTTTTTTTTTTTTCAATTTCAATGTACTGGTAAATTTTCTGAAGTTGCTCTTGCTATCAGTTTCTAGTTTTGTAACACTGTAGTTGATAAAGATATTTGGTATGATCTCAATTGTCTTACATTTGTTAAGACTTGTTTCATGGTTTAATATTATATATCCTAGAGAATGTTCCATAAGTGGTCAAGAAGACCATGAGCAATAGTCTTTCTTTATTGCCTGGACTGTTATGCATGTTGGGCCAATTTGATATAAAATATATGAAATATTTCTTGGTTGATTTTCTGTCAAATGAGCTGCTTGGGTCAAGATTCATTTGTCTCTTTACAACATAATTTAATGAAAAATCTTAAGCACATGAAAATCTTCCATTTGAACTTCATTCCCTTCCCAGAAACTATTTCCTCTTTCTTCCTATTTTATCTGCTTATAATTATTTCTTCATAGGGTTTCACCTATCAGGTCACATTGAATTTTTAGTATCTCATGGTGGACCTGTCTGTCTTACAATTCTATAAGTCAGGGAATGTCGCATTCACAGTGCCAAATATAGTTGAGTGCCCTTATATTTTCAGTGAAGTAAAGTTAAGAATATCAAGAGAACATAAAAACAACAAATACATCTGAATATTTGTTGGCCTAACGAAAAGTATGAAGTTCTAAAAGGTAAACAGTGAAGAGAATTGGATTCTGAAAACAAGGGAGTAAAAAATGGAGAGACGCTATACTGATCGTCCCTTGGGCCAGCCTTCTTTTTTTCTTTTTTTTTTGAGACAGGGTCTCACTTTGTAGTTCAGGCTGGCCCTGAGCTCACTATGTAGCCCAGGCAAGCCTCGAACTCAGCAATCCTCCTGTTTCTGTCTCCTGAGTGTTGGGACTACAGGCGTGAGCCACCACGCCCAGCACTGTGGTATGTGGTATTGATGGCTGGTGGGCGTGAGTCTCCACGCCCAGCATTGTATGTGGTTACTGGGGATCAAACTCATGTCCTTGCGCTTGTGAGGCAGGTGCTGGAACCACTGAGCTAACCCTCGGCCCTGGGCCAGCCTTCTTATTAAGCATGTCTCTTGTCAGCCAAAAATTATGTGACTATTTATTGGTATCTGTAGATCTTAGACATTCTAAATGCTGTGGTTTGCCATCTGGTTGTAGCACAGTAAAAGGAGAATCTCCAATCTAACATTTCCTTAACTAGACTATGAACATTTTAAAGACATTCTGCTTAGTCTTTGCATGCATTTCAGCCCTTTAGGCAATGATACAAGTTATGTGCTGTTCCACAGAAGCATTCTTTAGATCAAAAGGGCTTTTTGATGTTTTGGAGTCTTTCTCTCTTGGGATAATTTCCAAATAGTTTACATATGGGGTTGTGTGGGGGAAGCAGAAGATGTAAGAAGGTTTGCCCGTATCTTCACAGACACATGCATTACTTCTGCAGAAGATGTAATTTAGAAACTTCCATCTTTTATGGGAGCAGCCAATCTTTATAACACCAAAGAAAAGGATAAAATATTTCACGTGAAATGCGATTTAATTCCCTTAGTTTCAAAGTTGGGAAATGATCACTTTTTAAGTTTTGAAATTGATCCATTTTGATGTTTTAGGAAATGCTCTTAGCTGCTATGAAAAACTCATACATAAGAAAAATTCTGAGAAATTTTTGAGTAATAATTTTATCATACTTTTTCTTTCTCAGTTTGGTAGTTTATTCATAATGGAGTGATAAGTGACATTAAATTAAATGAATACTTATTTCTGTTATCTTTTTGCCCCATGTGAATTTTAAATTTATAGCTTTTGCTTGAAGAGTTCTATGAAGGTGGTTGAAAAAACTCCATCACATAGGAGTTTATACTCATAACTGAGGAATGGGAACACTGGTGACTTAGGTACCATTATCTGAGGAAATGCATTCTAACCTGGCTGTCTGTAAGCAGTCACTGACTGCAGACATTTGATGACCAACTTAAACCGAGCACTTAAAATTTTCACTTGTTCCTGTAGGTCCATTGACCATTGCTGTGATTGTGTGTATCTCCCAAATTATATATTGAGACACAATCCCTAGTGAGAAAGTACTAAGAGGTGAGAGGTTTAGAGGATATTTAATGAGGTTAATGCTCTTATAAAGGAAACCCCAAGGGTCTGAATTAACCTTGGCACCACGTGTGGACACAGAACATGCTATCTCTGAGGAACAATCCCTCATTAGACGCTAACCTGTAGGTGCCTTAAACTTGGACTGCTCAACTCCAGAACTGTGGAAAATACATGTTTTGTTTTGTTGTTTTTGAGACGGGGTCTTGCTTTGTAGTTCAGGCTGGCCCTGAGTTCACCATGTAGCCCAGGTTAGCCTCAAACTCACAGCAATCCTCCTGCCTCTGCCTCCTGAGTGCTGCG
Source organism: Thryonomys swinderianus (assembly GCA_004025085.1). Taxonomy (NCBI): domain Eukaryota; kingdom Metazoa; phylum Chordata; class Mammalia; order Rodentia; family Thryonomyidae; genus Thryonomys; species Thryonomys swinderianus. The sequence continues at coordinate 5,139 of PVIC010058867.1, read as the reverse complement.
ATTGTGGACATAAGTCACCATGCCAAGCATTGTGCTATGTGGTACAGGGGGAAGGGACATGGAACTCCTGAATTAAATCCCTGGACCATGTTTATTGTTTTATCTCCCCGTGTTCATTGTTTTTAAGCCATGCCTGTGATGTTTTGTTATAGTAGGTGGACCGTGCTGAGACTTTCACCCTTCTTCTCACCAGTTCCACAGTTTAGGACCTTTAGCTTCTCATTAACCTTGGCAGGTGGGAGATTATGAACACTTAAAGAAGGTGGGAGAAGAAAGAGGTCAGAGTATTCATTTGGCTCACTCTTTCCTTGCCATGGGCACAACTCACTTAGGATAACTCTTTGGGTTTAGAAGAAATAATAATTTATTGTTATATCTCGCTCTTGAGCATACTTCTTCTTGGTACTTGAAGTCCTTTTTAAAAAATTCCATATGTAGTCTTTTCAATAGTTAATCACTATCTGACAATTGTTCTTTCTTAGTCCATGAATGATACAGAATTTATTATCTAAGGTAGACCTAGCAAAGTGACTTCATAATGGGATTCAATGATTGTACTGCTTGTACATGTAATGAGCTCACATGACAATATCAAGATTTCTCAGATTTACCTGAGAAATCTTATTTCTGGGTGGTAACACAGAATGGACAGAAAGGGGAAACTCCTATGGACTTATATACTATAATGCATAATCCTTCTACAGATATATTAGCTATTCATTGCTTTGTAACAACTCCAAAACTGAGTAGCCTAAGCAATAACCACTGTCTCCAATTTGTCTGAATTAAGAATATTTTGCCTTTTTGGGTGACTTTTGCAGAATGCCTTGTTTCTGGTAGTTACCAGGAAAACATGACAGATGATTAAATCTGAAAACTATTTTTAAGTGTCATAGTGCTGTGAAACCAGACTCCAACCCCATCAGAGCTCTGTGCTGAGGTCCAGACACTGCTGTGAAAACTGGGCCCTGTATCAGAAATAGAGGAGTCTGAGGATGAGAAAGTCATGTCCTCAAGGACTTCTTATTTCTTTCTAAGAAGGCACCATTCTTTTGAACAGAAACCCTCTTTAATGTCTTTCCTCCAGGACTTGCTTCCTCAGGGCACGCTAATGCTTCTCAGGACCTGCTCTCCATGCCTTTTGACCTATAAGGAGGGTTAAATCCAACTATATGGGTTTTTCTTTTCAATTGTAATACTCTCTCCAACAACATTAAAAACTGAATATTCTTTGAATGTGTGCTTGCTTTCTGCGATTTTGAATCCCTAATACTCCTCAACCATCTGCTTTCACCTTCCTCAGATGACTCTCTTCTCCTCCCACTGTAAAGGGTGTCTCTTATTCCTTCCAGTCAGAGTTTAAAGGTAATTTTCTCAAGGTTGCCTTTGTGAAATTTAGGGCAAGTCCTGAATGAATAATTAAATAGCTAAATGAATGAAATCAGTAAATAAATAATATGCTCATAGATGGAAATGTTCAATGAATAAGTGAGCATAGACATGTCAAGCAAAAATGATGGGGCTGGATTAGAAATACAGACTTCACAGTTTTTAATGATATGGACAATGAAGGATGAGACTGGCTAAGAGCTTTATGTAAAGTGCAGGAAGCAAGAGTCTGAAGACAGAGCCCAGTTGGTGAAATGCCATCACAACAGGGTAGAGAAAAGGAAAATGCACAGAGAAAGATGATAAGACAAGTGGGAGACAATGATCAGATAGGAGCAACACAGAAAGGAGAAGAGAAGTAAATGTTAAAGATTTTGTAACATAATATTCTAGAGTTTCCCTGCTTCTAGGGATAAATTATTTTTGAAAATTCTCTTATTTTCAAAATTTTTATTACTTTAAAATGGAAGTTGTTTTTACCTATGGTGTATAGCGCAAAGTTTTGATTGCCATATACATTATGAAGTGATGACTACAGAAAACAAATTGATGTCTATTTCTTCATATACTTAATTTTAACTATACTAGGTTTTTTTTGTTTGTTTGTTTTTTGTTTTTTGTTTGGAGACAGGATCTTACTTCATAGTTCAAGCTGGCCTTGACCTCACTATGTAGCCCAGGCAAGCCTTGAACTCAGCAATCCTCCTGCCTCTGCCTCCTAAGTGCTAGGATTACAGGCATGAGCCACCATGCCCAGCACTGTGGTATGTGGTATTGATTGCTGGTGGGCATGAGTCACCAGGCCCAGCATTGTATGTGGTTATGGGGATTGAACTCAGGACCTTGCGCTTGTGAGACAGGTGCTAGAATCACTGAGCTAAATCTCCGGCCCAACTATACTAATTTTTTTTTTTTTTTTTTGAGACAGGGTTTCACTTTGTAGTTCAGGCTGACTCTGAGCTCACTATGTAGCCTAGGCAAGCGTCGAACTCAGCAATCCTCCTGTCTCTGCCTCCCGAGTGCTGGGATTACAGACATGAGCCACCACGCCTGGCCCAACTATACTAATTTTTAACTATACTAATTATGGCTTTATTGAATCTCTAGATACTTTCATGACTGTATCTCTGACTAACATCTTCCATTTCCTAATCTGTCCTCTCTTAGAAACTACCATTCTTCTCTCTACTTCTGTTTGACTTTTTAAAAAATTTTCATGTGTTAGATCAGCCATATGCATTTGCCCTGTCCAGCTTCTTTTACTTAACATCATGTTCTCTGGTCTCATCCATGTTGTGGCAAATCCCAGCATGTCCTTTACTGAGGCTGAACAGAGTCCCAGTGTGTGTATATGGACTGACTGCCTTGTTTGGTGCTCAGCCTCTTAGCCCAGCAGTTACTCCAGTCTCTCCCTGAGACTCCTGTGTGCCTGGTGCCCAGGCTTCCCAGGCAAAGTGGAGCAGCCAGACACACTCTTCTAGCCCCTCTCTCCTGTCACTCATCCTCTGGAATCTGCCAGCCACCGTGACCTTGGCTAGGTCAAAAATAAATCATATGTGTTCTCAACTCTGTTGCACGGATGTTTCCACAATCTGTGAACATATGAAAGCCACTGAATTATACGATTTACCAAGGCCATTGCATAGTAAGTGATTTATATTTCAATGAAGAAATTATAAAAATAAACAATATGATAGGAGCCTGATTTTACTGCATTTGTTTTGAATGTTAAGGAGAAGAAGAGCAGATTGTTCACTGAGTCAGAAGTGGGGAGCAGGACAAGGCTTTTGGTTAATTCCACAGTACTATGGATATTCTTTTTTGTGCTTAGGTCAGGACCTGTTGTAACAAATGTGCTCGGCAAATGTTGGTTGAATGCATGAGTGAAAGAATAAGAGGAAAAGGGAAAAAGGAAAAGGGGATAACTGTTCAAGGTAGGTGAGAATTGAATGTTTTTATAGACCAAGGAGAAGTAATAGTTGGGGAAATGCAAGGAAAAAGATCATTTCTTTAGTTTTACTTTCCTCATAGACATGGCATTATGTTAGCTTTGTATGTGCACCTACATTTCAGAGTGAGGAGATTTTCAGGACGTACTAGTGACCTCTTTGTGATGGTCGTGGCTGTCTTCAGAACTCCTCTACTGGGAAAGTACATGCTTCTTCTGGACTTTCTACCTATAGACTGTTGAAAATCACGTGCAGTGTATCTTATTCAAGCTCTGTAGTCATCAATTTCTGTTTTACCCATTTCTTCTTACAGTAACTAAAACAATAGAAAAGAATCTTTATACAGAAGTTTTTAGTTATGTCTTATACGCTGTAGGTTAAGGCTGCTATTCCTGAGGCAATTACTTTATTTACTCCAGATGTGGAATTACTCCCTGAGAATGAACATATGGCAATTTGTAAACTTTTAGTCATGATGTTTCATTTGTATTTGTTCTCTTGTTAAATATTTTGTGAGAAATCATAGTTTTGAAAAAATTTTAATTACAATAGAAATTTTGCATGTGGAAATTATTCACAAATGATCTATCTCAGAAATTACCAACAAATGATTACAAAAAACAAGACAAGTTGCCAGGCATGGTAGCTCACACCTGTAATCCCAGCACTCGGGAGGCAGAGACAGGAGGATTGCTGAGTTTGACACTTGTCTAGGCTACATAATGAGCTCAGAGTCAGCGTGAACTACAAAGTGAGACCCTGTCTCAAAAATAAAAAAAGACAAGAGCACAGAAAATATACCAAGAAGTCTTAGACGAGATCACATTGTCACCTAGACAATTGAAAAAAGCCACAATTAACACTGATCTCACAAAGATTTCAAAATTTCCTTGTTTTTGATGACTTTGATAGTTTTGAGGAGTACTGGTCTAACACTATCAAATATTATTTTCATTATATCATGGTCTAAAAGTTCTCTCTAAGACTCATGCAGTAATAAGTGGGTGGATCTAAAGTGTGATGCCAGGAGTAAGGCCTTGTGATTACTAAACCGCTACAACTGAGTGATTGGTTTGGCACCAACCTAATCTGAATAGTCTGAATAAGATAAAAGGAGCCGATAAACACTGTTAAGCTCTCTTGCGTTTGCTGTTTTGCCACCGGGAACTGTTGTCCCTCTGCCACCATACCTTGGATCCAGTCAATTATGGACTGAAACGTCTATGAACAGTATGCCAATTGAACCTTTTCCCTTTTAACTTGGAGTGTTGGGTATTTTTTCTCGCAATGATAGAAAAGTATTTAACACAATCATATGATAAAGATTAAGTCTAATTGTGTCAATGTGACTGGCTTAGGTTCCATCTAAGAGATTAGTAAGGTGCCCTTCTACATGTGTTTGGATGGGTCATGAAGGCAAGATCTTGGTGTCCAAATTGGTTCTCCTCCTTTCCTCTCTGTCACTGGTCTCCTGCTCTGCTTTCAGACACCATGAATTAAACATATTTACTGCAACATGCTTTAACATTGTAGCCTGCTAGTAACTGAGTCTTGTGAAACTGAGTCAAAATAACTCTTTCCTAGTGTATTGTGTCCCACCTAGGCAAAAACTGACTGATACTATATTGAGGCTACACACTGCCATTGTGATTTTTGACTACTGATAACTTAGACCATTGGCTGAGATAATGTCTGTCAGATTTCACCACAAATTATTCTTTTGTTTCTCTTTCCTTTATTATGCTCTCTGGAAGAAAGTCACTGAGATTAATATCCATCACATGAAATGAATAGCTATCTT